>JAUPFR010000002.1:69129550-69289550 GCA_036925125.1 Oreortyx pictus
CAGCACCATGATTATCCTTCAAGGCACTCAGCTCAAACCTTAAATTTCTTACTTCATTTTCATTGGGCATGATTGAAGTAAGAAGTAAACAAACAGATGATGACCTTTATGAGTAAAACATCTAAGCATAAAAAGATTAATCAAACCCCGTCAGCCAGTCATTAAATCAAATAAGTGCTTTTCTTGTACTTTTAAAGCTCAGATTTACAGTCAGGCAAATTGTGTAAAAAGGCTGGTAATACAGTGATGCCCAGTGCCACTGGGCTTTAGAAAGCTGACAGTTGCTGTAAAATAGTCATTAAACAACCTCTAGAAGAGACTCATCAGCAGATGCCCCCAGGTGAAGGAGAGAGAAAGCTGAGAGAATGAAGGAGAATCTAACATCTTAGCATGACTGAATTAAACAGAGCATATTATGCTGATTTTCAGAGTCAGCCCAGTAATTTAATTTTCATAGCAGTTCCTTTGATTGTAGCAACCATTTTATGAAACATTAATAAAACTTCTTCTTTTTTTTTTTTTTTATGTAGCACATATCCCTTTTCCATTTCATTAAGAAAAAAAGGCAGGATGTACAAATTTGCTGACCATTAGTTCTGTAAATGACAAAAACAAATGAAAGATTATTTTTAATGTAGTAGCACTGTGGTGGGTAGACTATATTTGGTTTCAAAATAATTTTAGCACAAATTGGAAGAGACAAACAAACTGTACATGTATTTGCTATATTGTACTGCAATGTCATCTCATAAATCAGAATAGACTACTAGAAGTCTGCATGTGTGCGCAAACACTTCTTTTGTATGTAATTACTGTTCGTAGTGATATATGCTTCATTGGAATTGATTCTTCTCATGCTTCCACGGGTGTAAATTGCAGAATTAATTGGAGCTAGTATCAACATAAAATGGATGTAAATGTGAGATTAAAAGTAATTACCTACTTGGGATAGTGAAATACTCTGGGTTAAGGATCTACTTTTCCTATAAACAACATTTTCAACTTTTTGTTTGTTCGAAAAAGCAGTCAACAGTATTTTCAAGAAAAACACCTTCCTCGGAAAAATACTGATGTCTCTAACTGGAGAAAATATATTTTGCAGACAGGAAAGAATGTCACAAAAATATGTTCTCATTTGGTTACAAAATCTGTTTCTTTGTTAACTATCTCATTTAAATGCTGCCTTGGAGTCAGCCTCCTATCATAACAAATAGACACAGAAACTCATATGTGGAAGTACACACATGTTTATATTTGCTTACATGTATATTTATATGCATATAAACAAACATACAGCCACAGACTATCTGAAAGAATGAAGACCACAAAAAGAAGTGTTCAAATGAAGAGGGTATTCCAGTACTAAGATTGCTCAACCTTAACTCTGCCCTTATACAGACAGGCACAAAATCTACATTTGCTTTCCAGAATTTCCCACATGATAACTCTATTTTATACAAGAAAAATTGTTGGCTTGTGTACAGTTAGTGTTACAGATTTTTGATATTTATTCTAATGTTTCCTCACAGAGAAAGAAAATGACTTATTTGTCTCACAGTGAGGGATCAGTCTCTGAGACAGGCTACAGAGTTTATTCATGTAACTGAAAACACCAGTGGGAAATTGCCAGATCTGAAGCAAACTTTTCATGTGGTCTCTGTCAGGCCATTTCTCTATATTTCAGATTTTAATTAGTAACATATGCATACATTAGTTAAACTGTAAAGGTGAGGCTATCTGATTTCATATCAGTTAGCTCAGAAATCAGGTGTTTCTAAATTTAGACTTCTTGTTGAGAACCAGCAGTGAGCAGTAAATGTGGTCAAGAGGATATCTTTATTTCATACTTCCATCAGAGAAGGATATGCTGGGCTTTTACTTTGTTCTCTTTTACTTGGTCTCCACAGACAGACTCCAGGAAATTCATGAAAATCATGCAACAATATGGGGGAGATCAGATGGCCAGTGCTCACTTAGAAGAAGCCTACCCTTGCTAGGTCTTTTGTATCTTGAACAGTAGATCACTCATCTTATTTAGACCTTTGGAAGAGTAAGCCATATATCATGCGTATTTTATTAATTATTGATTCAGAACAGGAAATTTCTCTATCCTCAGTGTCCTCATCTGTAAAATGAGGATATTGTTTACCCCTACCAAAGCAGTTCACATCATTCTATGACCTATAAAGTTTCAAAGTGTCAGAAACCTAACATAGATACATTTTTGCCAACTCAGTATTACATTACAATGATAGCAACTAAATAGGCACATACTTTACTCCACAAAAATAGGGTTAATTTCCTAGGTTTTGGGTTGTCTTTTTTTTTTTTTTTTTTTTTTTTCCCCACTCTAAATATTTTCTTTGTTTTCTTGCTTTGTTTTATTATGTAGTTATATTCTGGAAAAAATATGTCGGATACTTGATGAGAACTCCTACTATAGGAATAGTTAACTATGTATTCACCTTGATTTTCCTTTGGTATTTTCTTCCAGCACAACTCCCTTGTAGGGTTATTGCACATTATACAAGACAAATTGTATTGAAATCATAACTTTTGTTTTTCACATATTTGTGTGCATACCTGATAGAGTTTTATGTTATTTTACTTACATTTTAAGTGTTGACTTTGGCTTAGTATGTTGTCTAGCATAAAAAAACAGACATGTTTAGAAGTACTTTTCACAGAATATTCCATAAGGATTCACATGAAGTTTCTTCACCTCATACACTCAAATACTTCCTCTATCCACATAAAGCACTTTAACCATTGATATCCCACTTGAAATAAAGGATTTATTTAGGAAATGTAATTGATTTATTTTTAAAAGTTAAAAATGAACACTTTGCTCTATTAAGTAATGAATTTGACCAAAGAATTTTGCAAATCACGAAAAAGAACATGTTGCAAATTATTGCATACCACTAATAAAAATGTAGAGGGGAAAGGTGGAAAGGCAGAATCATGAGTATCATCTTTACTTATATACATGTGAATTCGCATTCATCATATCTTCTATTTCACAGAAAGAAATACGGGTTTTATGGGTGTTTTTTTTTTTTTTAATCGAACTTATTCTGCATGACTGTAAAATAGACTTTTTTTTTTTCCTCGAGGAATTATACAAACAGACTAATGTTAAATTACATAACCAGACAACTGAAATTTAGTAAGCAAAACTTTTGCAAGAACCTTGATGCAACACTTGTGCGTTCCTCATGTTTTATATTCACACAGTGCAAACAAGGGGGGACAATTCTAGTTACAGGATGCACAGTTTTACTTAAAGGTTCAGAAAAGCCCAAAGAATACACTGAATTATTTTGTCATGTGCAAATCATTCTTTTGAAACATTATTAAAAAGGAAAGATTTTTTTTTTAAATATAAAAATTCAAAAAGAGGTAGACTCAGAGGTTTCTCAGAAGTTTAATCTGCACTGCTAGTCACATAAAGAACAGATGCTGGCCTCAGTATTTTCTTGCGGTGTTGTTTTTGATTGAAAACTTTGTGAATGTTTGTGATATTGCTGAGAGCCTATTGGCAGATGAGCATCTCTTGCTATAGTCTCCATCATTATTTGCCTGTCTTGTCTATTAACGAGCACTATCATCCCATCGTAAGATGACAGCTGCAACACGTACTCAGGCGCAATAAACAGCTAAATGAGGCGCACAGCAATTTCACTTGTCACCAGAGCCCTCGGCACGACTGGCTGCACAGCTTGATGCATAAATTCATGAGGCTGTTGCATATGATGGAGTATGCCTGGCTGAAAGAGGTGATGGATAGCAGGGCAGCTAAAAATGGCCATCACCTTGACTCTGTCAGGACATTTTTTAAAAGTACCCCATCAGCTCTCTTCCATTCTTTCATGTACACTATCCCCAAGCTATAGGCTTTCTAAAGTACTGACATCAGACTTATCTTACTGAAGGTTTTTGGATCTAAAGTCAAGTTTCTTCTCTGGTTCAGTGAATAAGTTACAAATGTGTAGGGTGAAACGATCCTATAATAATTCACTGAACATACATAAGGTTAAACACTAACAACAGAAATTTTCAATTTTCTGGAATATGTATAAAATACTGGTAAAATGCATACATATGCTCACAGACATGTATAAACGCAAAACAAAGTCTCATTTGAAAATGCATTCGGTTCTGTATATGCTTGCAAAACTATGTTTTGCAAAGAATGGTAGAAGTTGCTCATGATTACATTATGTAAAAGCAGTACAGGTCGAAATAACTTGTCATTACGTACTGTTAGATCTGGATTAACAATGCATTTTCTAATAAGTCAATAAAACTGAAGGAAAAATTGCAAGAGAGACAAATAGACCTAGTGAGTATTGGGTTTCTAAATGAAGCCCAAACCTCGAGTTGCCATAAGCACAGTATTTGATGTCCTAGTGAAACTCGTTGCGTCCCTTTGATCTATGTTACTGGAAGTCACCTAAGGAAGACAAATACAAAGGCAGCAAAATCAATGAGGCAGTTTCCTGCAAAGCTTTATGCATTAATCTCTATCACACAGAGAAATATACACCAGTACAAGGGAAGGAAGTCACTTGTTCCCTAATAAAAGAGAAAACCCTTGGTAATAAGCAATTAATTAAGTTGTCATGATTAGTTACGCAACTATGAATCAATGTTCATGAAAAAATGACCACTTTCATGGCTTTACATATCTGTGATCTGGTGGTATTTCAAACATCGCTGCTGTGTTAAAGACTGCACAAATATTCTGCTCATTTTCTTAATGTTACTAATGGCAAATTTTAATGCCAGGTGGCTTTCCCCATCTTATACAAAAATATGCACAGATCAGTGCAGTGTTGCCTCCCTTTCCTCTCTTATCTGCCCAGAAACTCTCTTCCAAGGTGGCCAAATCTGGCTTAAATACAATTGAAAGGAATCAGATCTTATCTTCCGTCCCACCTCTGCCACAGCACTCTGTCACCCAGCCGTGGCTTCTCCTGGCCAGACACAGCCTTAGTGAGATGTTAGGGTGCCTACTTGCCATCATAGTCACCATTCTTGTGAGGGAGACTTTGGCATTCTGATCTGGTCTATTTTTACACCATGTGGCCATTCAGCTGGCCATCACAGTGGTGGTGTGTAAACCAATAAATGTTCAGGGAGCACAGATATCCCTTGAAGGTCTTAAGGAGAACCAGCTGTCCCATTGTTTCTTTCATTTTCTCTGGCAACCCAAAAGTGGGCTGAGAAGTGCTGGTGACAAGTTAAGACACAGTCCTCCAGGCACGGGCAGCTCTGGGGGCTGGCAGCAACTGACATGCCTGCACTGTGTTACCCGACTTTTTAGTTCCTGAGTTTTGATTAGATTTAACTGTGCAGCTAAAAAATAATAATAAAAAATTAAATGCCTAAATATTGATTTAAGTGACTGATTTTCGATATGGCATGCTGCCATCTGGTGGACATTTCTCCAATGTAGTCGTTTGACCAGAGCTGTGAGGTTGTGGGGCAAAGATTGACAAAGAAGCGTGAGGAGTGTCCGCTGTGGAAGAGCCTGGATCCAATGGCAGTCTTCACGTTAGGGAAAAAAAATCACTGCAAAATCTGGGAATGCCCACCTCCTCATCACCACAGTTTTAGACACGAAATCCAGAAAGTTTTGGCCCTTGGGGAAAACATGAAGAAAATCCCATATTTCAGACTGTCAGGAAAAAAAAAAAAAAAAAAAAAGACTAAAAAAATACACTGAAGTAGAGTATCACCGAAGCTATAACAGGCAGGCTTTAAGCATGTTCTCCTTGCAGGTTTCTGGCTCGCTTGCTCTATGGAGAAGGTAACATCCTGGAAGAAGGGGAAGAAGCACCTTAGGAAGAACCTAATGAGCAGACAAGAAGATTAGATAAGGCTAAACTCAGCCTCAGAGAATGACGCATTCAGGAGCATTTTACATTACATAAAAGAGAGTGTCCAGATTTGTGGCATTATCCAGTTTCCATCAGAGGCACCTATGGACAAATGATACAAAACTTTTCTGAAATCCAAAGTAACCCAGACCAATGGAACCAGACTATTCCAAGTACTTAAGAAACCTGGGACAAAATCATGTGGTTTGAAAGATCTAGTAAAAGGAGAAGAAAGAGGGAAAAAATGAGCTGCACCAATTTTTAAAAGCTGGTTCTTCTAACTAGTTCTTTCTTCAAAAGATGTCAACAAAGATTTTTCAGTGCTACTTTTTTGTTCCACCATATCAAGTGCCATTAAAAATGATGATTTGATAAATGAAGACAGTATTACAATGTATGACCTAAGAACTGCTGTAATTCAGCAAAATTCAGGAACTTTGAAAATACTATCAGAACTTAAATAGAAAAAAAGTCTTGTGACTTATGATATGTATGTATCAAGCTCTTTACAAAGCAGTCTTACACTTTGTCCTAAACACAGTAATCAAGTTTCCCACTGAGAGACTTGAAGATCAAGACTAGGGGCCAAATTCTGCTCTTACAGTTACATGTTCACCTGTGTAACTGACAGCAGAATTTGCCCTTAGGACTTAAAACTTGATCTGCTATTCGATGGGCAGCTCATGCACTGATCTGAGCACCAGAATGATGTGCTCCTGTCAACCTGCGAATCACAGGAACTGCTGCTCTCATAGAGAGGAGGAAAAAAGCTCCTTGTAAATTGCTCTTGAAACTGCCTCATGCCTCTTTCTAGCAAGGATGGGCAAATTTGAGTGCAAAATTCAGCACAAACTTAAATAATGCTTAGATATCAGGAAGACAGATGCCACAGAAATACAAGTTGGTTGATGATTAATTGAGATTGCCTTTCACTTAGGACACACTATGATAAAAGGAGTTAGTGAGGGGAAAGAGAAATTTAAATGAAAAAATATGTGAAGCATGCATAAATATACACACACTGCATATAAACAAAGCAAATTTAGTCCAGCTTCTGAGCATTTCTTTACTAATACAGAGAGGATGCAGAAAAGAATGCTATTCTTTTGAAACCTACCTTGATCCTCAGAAACAAAAATGATTGCATACATACAGGGCAAAAAGTTTCATTCGTTCATATTACCATTGCAACTATTACAGAACAGACTGCTTAATTTTTCATAGATTGACAACTTTGTGCGGTAGAATAAATTTCTCCAAATTTGCTGGTTTGCATAAAATTAGTTTCTACTGTACATGGACTGTCAAAATGTGCTTAGAATGAGAATGTGGGAATGTTGAGGAAGACTGCTGAGTTAATTTTAGATGTGGGCATACTACCCTCAGCAAACATTGACCCTAATCAAACAGTGCTTGCAACACTGTGTCATCAGGCAAGTAGTCTGTTCTGTAAGAAAATAGTGTAGACTTCCCTCATGCAACTAGGCAGCCTTCATTGCTGAAAGCTTCCTTCCCTGGTCCCAGTCTCTTCTTACTGTTGCCTAGCTACTAGATTAGTCCACTGAGATAGTAATCATCACAGGAGAGAGAAGTGTTTTTGCTGATGTTGCCCCCATGCTGTTGTGGAGAATGTCAGCTGCAGTTATGTCAAAAGATGCTGTGGACAAGCCCAAGTGGTCTGAACTTCCACATAAAACTAGAAGATACGAAACTACTTCCTGGAAGACAGAGGGGCTCATTCAGTTTGCAAATCATGTGTGATTGCTACTAAAATTTCTTTGATGGGGAAAGGTGGGAAGAAGACATTCCTGCATGAGGTGGCTGAAAGATATTTTTGATAGCACATGAGAAAGTAACCTGCAGAAATATAAAAGTGTCTTCATCAGTGTATTTTCCTACCTTCATTTCACAAGCTGAATTTCTAAGGACTAGATGGTAAATGCTTCTTCATCAGAGAAAACTTACAAAACTCATTGTGTTAATAAATTCCAGTCTTGCAAATGCAGAAATGGACACTTTCTGATGTAAAGACACAACATTGGCATAAACTGTAGGTGAGTTAGAGAAAAGGAAAACAGAATATTTTTGAAATGATTTTGTCGTCTTAGTTTTTTCTTTTCTATTCTTTCACTAGTTGCTCAGTTTTCAAGGTCAACTGTTTGATAGAACACTTGGAAGGATATTCCCTAGACATATTTTCAAAAATAAATAAAAAAACCAGTTTGTAAACAAGTAAAATATAAAGTGACAGGAGATGATATCAGACATGCAACATTTGTGACAGATGAAGATCACAAAGATTGCCCAAGGTTACCTCCTTTTCCTCAGGAAAGACTGCTCCTGCATTTCCCTGGTCACTTCAGAGGTCCATTCTATCATCTTTGAATTTCTAAGACTAAACACAGTCAATATATTATAAGTTGCCCAGGAAGTTACAATGGGCATCTCACACGACTGTCAGCATGTAGCTCTTCCTTAATGGAAATGTTCCAAATTGAAGAAATAAGGATTGAATTTTCCCTTTCCCCTAGATTTCCTCTCTGCAAGGGACATTATTCCTCTGCCAATCTTAAGCAAAAGAAAACAAACAAACAAACAAAAACTACTGAGAAACTGCCATAGATATTCTGCAAATTGTGAAGAGGTAGCTGAAGTTCATCTCCTAATCACAACTAAACACAGTGGGAGATTTTACTTTTGTCATTTTAATGCTAAGTAACATGCAACAGGAAAGGTTCAAGGTGGACTCTGCTAAAGTACGAAATAAACAGATTTTGCTTTTTTTTACAACATCTATCATCTTCTTCAGTAGGTCTTGGCAAAACCTTGTCCAACTATCCCATCCTGAATGTTAAAATTACCTTTGGAATCACCTTCTTTCACCCGCAGACCTAGATCTCCCAAATCTGTTTATATTTCTTATGTACTTGCAAGTGCTGCGATAAGACCCAGAAAGCTGTGAACATTTTTTTCCCCACTGTGATAGACAGGAACAAAGACTTCTGCAGTAAGAAGTGGATGGAAAGTAAATAGGTTCATGAGCTCTGGGAACACTAGAAGTGCTGCAGGCAGGGTAGCAGACAATGTAAAATAAATACAGTTAAAGAGTAAGAAAAATATATTTACTTTTGCTCCTTTAAGCTTTGAGCTGTTTGAAAAAGTTGTGAAGGAGATCTTAGTTCAAAAGGGCACAAAACAACTCACTTGCAGGCAACATTATTGCCTCAGAGATGAAAAAAAATAGATTTCAGATGTTCCACACATCAGAGAAGGCATAATCACTAAGAACACGATCCCCAAAACATTGGGAATGAGCAAGAAAACAGACCATACTACGGAAAGTATTTAGAGAGAGATAATTTCCAAAAATAGAAGTAATTTTTCTCATTACATTTTTCAGTCTTTCACTTCCAGCGTGTACTTACCAGTACATTTCCCCAAAAACATAATAGCCTATAAATGGAATAGATTTGAAAGGGAAATTTTGCGGATTTTGGAGACTATTTCTCTCAACTTGTATATCATTTGTATTGGTAGTGTGAAAACCACCATCTCAAATTCTACAACTGGGGTAGTACAGTATATACTATTTTCTGGTGTTAGGATTTTATATATTTTTTTTAAATTAATAGTGCCTGGAAGGCACTACAAGAGAACCAACTACTGTATTAAATCAATATTGTGTCTTGTAAAACATATAACAGCACTAGAAAATAACACATAATCTGAGAAAAAACTGTCCATAATGCATTTCCACCTCTATGGAATGCCATAGAATATAAAATATTTTCTCCTTTCTTCTTTCAATTTTAACTTTGCTGTCTTCTACGGTTCTCAAAAATATTTTAGCTGGAGGAATTAAAAAAGTCAAGATGTCTTTATATTCCTAAAGATATGGAGTGTTTGATAAAGAAAATCAAAAGGATTAAGAAAAAATAACTGTGAATAATTTTTTTATGTTCATTCTCCATCAAAAAAAAGACCTATTCTTTTTAGTGTCGCCCTTTATACCTTTGTCCAAGCAGCATTACTTTCATCAGTTTTATTGCAAAGATATTCCATTGCTTTAGTAACCAAAGCAGTAAAGGCTCTTCTTGTCGCTTATTGCAATTATACCGTATTTACTTTATTGCTCTTCCTCTTCTTTCTGCAAGTATTTGCTGATACTTCTGAATACTTCAGTCTTTTGATTAGCAGTAGGTTCCTACAGTGCATTTCCCATATGTAAGAATAATGAGATTTTGTAAGGCTTCCTTTCCATTGCAAAAACTTGAGACCTTTGAAGTTACAGTAAGGAGGAAGATTAATATGAAGAACACCTCTGAGTAGAGTTTCCATGTGTGTTGTACAGGAAACAAGATTTCACTTCATTCCTGCTTCTCTTTTGCTCTCTCTCTGAAAAGTGTGCCACAGTCATCACTCTTTTCTATTTTAAGATGGCACTTTGATACATAAACAAATGATTATTGTCTCAAGAATTCAAACTTGAGTACTGTACTTTCCAGCAAATAACCAAAAGGTCTTGGGCTTCATAACTCATCTTCTCTTTGTTCTCACGGAACAGGTAGATTTCAGCAGGGAATAAATAGGTAGCCTGACCATCCACCTGAAATGTTATTTCATACAAGCTCCTGCGTATGAACCATGAGGCAGGCACTTGGTCTACTCTCTTTTACATCTCAGGTGAGGAGGACCTTCAGGCTTTGAGCTACTCTGAGACCTCCATAGAACAGGCTTTCTAACCTAGAGCTAAGAAACCCTTTTTCAGATAAAACTTGTGCCAATCTGGTACACATCAACAATTTGTGTCACTCTTGACTGACTGCTTCTTCCTCTGGCAATACCTCTTTGGACAAAATGCTTTATCTAACATAGCTCTGTACTTACACAGCTCGATGTCCCACATATAAATTTAGTTTAACCAACCAGTTATCTACTGATCCAAAGTCTGACTGACATAAACAAAAGTTATATCCTCTCCTGTTTTACATAGATTTTATGCTGCACTCATCACTGTGCAGTTGCCAGCACAGTGTCAGTGATGCATATATGAATCAGTACAAACCATTCACAAGTTCTATATTTAAAAGGCTCCGGATGTAGCAGCTCTTCCAGCCTCGTCAGATGTTTGGAGGCGGGTAGGCGTGAAAGGAGGAGAGGGAAAAGGAGTGTTCTGCTTCGAATTCCCACCAGTTTGTTTTGACATCTCCCTTGTACTGAAGTGGCTGGAGCTCACTCTGTGGCTTGCAGAGATTTGTATGTTGCCAACCTGATATGATGACTCTGCATACACCGCCAAAAATTATAGTGGATTTTTCAGCTCAGATCACAAAGCAAGCTCATGTTTAATTTGGTAGCTACTATCATCCCAGCTCTTTTGTGAGGCATTGCTGCTTTACACTTACATCTCAGTGTTTTACAAGTAAATGACAGTATTTTTTTTCAGATTCTTTGTCCAATTATATAGGATTGTCACTAGCGTACAGGACATGGGGAGAAAATGAGCTGTTCTGGTGAGATAGCTGACAAAGGGAACAACTCCAGCTTCCCGTTCACTCCAGACTCGACTGAAGCCATTCTATTTTATGATTCACATTATTTCACCGAAATAAGAGTGGCAGTAGGGAAGGGGAGGAAATGGCATATGTGGAGGTAAGGAAACAAGGCAATGGAAAAGAAAAATTCTGGGGTGGTTGTGCTTCATTGCAGGGGAGTACTGTAAGGATATTGTTCAGATTTCCCTCTCTGCCTTCGTTTTCTATTTCAACATTGTATACTAGCACTTTTGTGTTCTAAAGGCATCAACCCTCTGAGAATCAGTTCTGTTTTGCTTCTGCCATTATTATAGGCCTAGTGTCTTTGATACATGATTGAGGTCTGGCTCATAAATAAAAGCTACTATAAATTGAAGCTACTGCCTTGTTTAATCCCCTTTTGCCCATACAGCAAGGAAACTGACTGGAATTTATTGCCTTGCGTATTACTCTGATTTATTCAGTCAGGAGCCTGCTTGCATTTTGCTCTGTTTGACATTATTTTTTATCTCATAACATAATATATTTTCATTATATTTTAATATGCCATGTGGTAAGTGCAATCTCACTACAAAATTTTGGACATTTCTGCTTGTGCCATTATTTCTCGTGTACAATAATGTCTACTGTAATGAAGACCTGGCTCATAAACAATAGCTTAGGTCGCAGCCTTATTCATTTCTCCCAACAGTATGGTCAAGGAACTAATGGTTTAGTAATTTATTTGACATTTGTATCAGGATACTACGATCTATGCCCCTGCATAGGAATACAGGGATCATCTGCTGACCCTAGCTATTAGCAAGAATCTGCATTAAAATACTGAGAAAGTTGTGCTGACTCAATTCTGTAGGTACAGTTTCTTAATTCTGACCAAATATGAGAGTTCTGTGTGATCTTCTATTCAGGAAGAAAGATAGGTAGAGATCTGCAGAGGAAATCTATGAGAAGAGAGAGTCTTTAAAAAAAAGTAATTAGGTTGAGGTATACAGCTGTGCAGCATCATCAGATCAGCAAGCCCTTGAGCAGGATAGAAATGGGGGAAGCTCATAAACTGCGAGAAGTTCTTTGCTATATATTATTTGGTCTGTTCATATGTTTGTGGGATTTTTTAATCCTCAAATTAACTTTTTTAGGAGAAGAAAATACCACACCAAATTGTTTCCCAGAGTAAGCATTTTAAAAATATATTTATTATTTTTCCATTGTGCAAACTAATTTATGCAGCAAAATAAAAACTAAAACGATATGGAATAAGAAAAGTTGAGAGGCAAAATAATTAATCGATTAAATTGTTTTAACAGTTTATAAGAAAAGTTATTTTCACCATGTCTTCATCAGATAGGGTTTCACAGAGGAGCATCACCAACAACTGCAGAGCCTTAGGCATGGAAGAGGGGACTGGTTTTTCAAGAGCCACCTCTGCTGCATGTAGATACCAAGATACTAAGTCTGAGTGCTACAGAGCAAGGTGAGGACATCGCTTGGTATAGAAAAAGAGTTCTGAGAGCAGAAAATACTGGGAAATATTTGGGGATGGGAAGCATTAGAAGACCAAGAATGTGATGTAGAAAGAAAAGCTTCAGCTCATGATAGCCAACAGGCCTGCTGCAAAGTCTTTCAAAAACTTGAAGGTGATGCACTTGCAGCATTTCCCATGTTAGTCCTCCCTGCCCTGCTGGTTCCCTACAGACATTCACTATAGGGCTGATATGGCAACTGCTTTCTAAGGTTAAAACCCCAAACTGAGCATTAGGTCTTTAATTTTAAGTCTTCAAAATTCTTGTACATGACAGGTGAATAATGGATATAGTTTCTGCATATATCTGGAAAGAATATGCAACTGTTGAAATGTTTCTGAGAAGATGATGCCAACACCTGCTTCATAAAAGCCTAGTGTACAAGACATTCACCTAGAATAAATGGGATGCATGTCTTGTGCTGAATCTGAGACTTTATTCCAAGATAATCTTGACTACTGTGATCTTAGATGGTGCGTGAAAACCTGGAAACAGTTTCTGCTTCCAATCAGCTCTCCTGCCTTCTTCAACACCTATCTTGAACCCCCAAAATCACGTTTAAATAATGTCGTAAGATCATTCACACTATTATGAAATGGTCGAGCTTCAAGAAATCAGCATTTTCAACTTAAGCAAAAATAATTTCCCTTGCCCAGAAATGAGGATTTCTATTTTTCACACTTCTCTGCCCCTTCACTCCCCCTGCAAATAGGCTGGACATGAGGATGAGAATGGATGCAGCCTGGAGAGTAGACTCAGGCAGACCAAAGAAATACTCTATGCCATCTATGCCATATAATATCATACCCAGCAATTAAAACATACTTGAGAATAATTTTAGGGAGATTGACACTGTTCAGAGATTTCCTGGGCACTGATCTTCTAGTAGGAGATAGTGAGGTGTGCCTCTGCATTAATTTTGTTTTCCTTCCCTTCCCTTAAAGTTACATTTATCCTGATCCACAATTTTTCTTGCTTTTGCTCTTCCTATTTTCATCCTCATCCTGCTGGGTGGTCAGTGATCAAATGCTTGTATGGTGCTTAGCTGCTTGTCAGCCCACCATCTAGCATATCCGTTTGAACCCCTCATTTTTCATCTACTTTAAACTATTCCCTAAATACTTGAAGGAGAAAAAAAAAGGAAAAAGCTTTGTCCAGCGTAATGACAAAGAGTGACTAGCAACTTCGTGTCCTCCTTGGTGACATTTTTAATGTTTAAGCCTCTGTCCTATTACTGTCAAATGAAAGGTTGTGAAAATTATTGTAATTTTTGATGATTTTATTCTTTCAGCTCTGTCATGACAAAAAAACTCAGGCCTGCAGGATATAGCACAAAAGACATGAAGGAGTTGCTGAACAGTTGGTTCAAATCATGATATCAGCTTCTCTTTTCTTGAATATCCATATATATATTGGTATACTGAAATCATTAAAAGAATGGAAAATTAACATCTTTCTAACTTAGTAATACATATGAAAAATATTACTTTACAATAACCGTAAAAACTGAGATAATGTTAGTCCAGGACCATTTTTTTTCAGTAAAGTAAAGTACTTGAGCAGTGTCTGTTTAGACCACACTGCATCCCTGTATAAATTAGGTTTGATGCAGGATGGCCATAGGTCGTTCTGAAGGTAATGTCTTCTACATATTTTCATGGAAATTACAATATGTACAAAGAGCACAATAACACTCTCAGATGGAGCACATTCTCAGCTACAAAACACAAGTTTGCAACACAGTCACCACCATTAGTCATGCATTTTTGCCAGTAATGTGCCATATCACCAATATCCACCTTTGATGCCATGCCAACACAATAAAACAGGAGATATTACTTTGAGAACAGCCTCTCAAAGAAATATGAATGTGTCTCTTGACTTTTACTCCATGTGTCCTGAAATTTACCTTACAAGAGTAAAATGCAGAATTGGTGGATTCTTCTACAGAAATTGGATTTTCAGACCACAACCACCAGAGCTGATCAAAGTTTCATCATCTCAAAACTTACAGGATTTTTATAACAACTGGGCTATTCAGAACAGTTATTGAACATCTCAGGCTGTCTTGATGCATCAGGACTGTAGTGCAGTAGCGTTGCCAGGTGGTTGAGGTAGGTGATCTTTCCCCTCTACTCACCCCTGGTGAGGTCACATCTGGAGGTCACATCTACGATTCTAATTGTAGGCTCCCTAGCAGAGACACAAATATGCTTGAGATAATTCAGTGGAGGGCTGTTATTAGGGGACATGAGATGAGAGAGCTGGGCCTGGAGAAGAGAAGACTGAGAGAAGATGTATAAGTATCTTAAAGGAGGGTGTCAAAAGTATGGGGCCAGAATCTTTTAGATTAGTGTCCAGGGACAAAAGGCAATGAGCACAAATTAGGACACAGGAAGTTCCATCTTAGTATGAGGAAAATCTTAGCTGTGAGAGTGACAGAGCACTGGAGCAGGCTGCCCAGTGTGATTGTGGAGTCTCCTCTGGACATATTCAGAACCTGCCTGGACATGATATTATATCACCTTCTCTAGGTGACCCTTCTTGAGTGGGAAAGCTGGTCCAGATGATCTCCAGATGTTCCTTCCAACCTCAACCATTTTTATGTCTGCCTCCTTAAACAATTTGGACTTGGCTGTACATTTACTGATAAACTATGCCTACATAATTAGGAATGAAACTGCAAGATCTGTGTGGTAAACATAACATTTTATTATAATTTAATGTAGAATAAATATATATTTTTTCAAAATAGGAATAAAGCAGAATGAAACTGAAAAAGTCTAAAAAAAATCAGGAAAATAAAGACAGAAGAAAGAAAATGAAAAAATGCTACTTTTCCTGCTTTGGTGAATAACTTTCAAAAAGATAGACAGTGTTCAAGTAACAGGCACTTTTGTTCACACAAGTATCTCCGCACACCAGCCTTTCAAAACTAATGCAAAGCTGTTTGCATTATTTAGAATCTGAGACCTACCTAATGATATGATTTGTACAGTTAAAGGTACAGTTAAACAGATATGGTTTGTAAGTTAAAAATCTGATGCTGCTAAAGGTTCCATATAGTTTATGAAGAATATAATTTGTCTGTATTTGCATTTGGTGTGAAGGAATTTGCTTCTCTGACATGTGGATACAACAGCTAAAAAAACCACGGTAGTGTTTCTTGTGATATTTCAAGGCTTATATATCGAAAGGGTTTTCTGCACATACTGGTCATATTAACTTGTTACCCACTGCCTAGTAGTAAAGTCAAAAGATAACAGAGACATAATATATGTAGTTTTCACTAAGTAAAGTTAACAATAGGTTGATTCTACTACCTTTAGTAATATTCCTTGGATGTTGCAAATATTTGCAGACGTAATTAACTTAAGCATACAATAAGTCCCTCCAAAGACAGTGCTTAACCAGTTGAAGAGACTTACAATGAAATTAACATTTATGAAATACATTATAAATAGCTTTATTTTCATCAAGGGTTTGTTTTGTACATTTTTTATATCTGAAGAGCTCAAGAAATATTCTGCCTGCTTGTCTTTTTCATTAAAGATATTTTTAAGGTAAAAAAAAATTGTCTGGCAGCTTCACATTTCACTTATCACACATTTTGTTAAATAAGAGTGAAGCAAACCCTCCTTAACGCATTTTCAAATATATTCATTAAAAACTCAACATGCACAATTATAAGTATTATTGGTTCTAAATAAAATGTTTTTCCTCCAATTGCACTTTTCAAAAAGTATTAAGACAAACTAGATTTTATTGCCAATCACTTATCATAATGAGAACAGAACATTATGCTTTTTATAAACTTACATAAAATTGTCAGTGCACCCTTCACAGTGCCATTCATTATAAAATTCCAGTCATTTTTAACATTTAAGTAAATAGAAGTCTAAAACATTAAAAAACTGCCAGGTCTATACGTTTATTTCTACCCGGGCAAGGCCAGCAGTTATTGGCAGAAAGTTTTGGAAGCTGTATCACAGTCATGAAAACCAAACTCTGTCAAGGAAAAGGCTATTTTTGTTGATTCAAGGAGATTTTGAAATTTGCAACCATATTCTCATTGTCACCATCCAGCTAAGTAACTCTTAAGTGAGGATACCAAACTTCAAGAATTCAGTGATCTCTTTTAACTTTAATTTGCCAGTCCTTTTAATGGCTCACGCATATAATGTTATGCATGTGCTTAAGCACTTTCTTGACATAAGCACATTTTTTTCCCTGCTGGCTGAGCTGAGGAGGAACATTAAAACTGTAATCATAGTTTCATGCTCTTTGACTCTATTCTGAACCTTTTTAACTTATGCTGACTAGATGTGCACCCACAGGGCACAAATGCAACATGTTAAAAAAGTGCTAAGCAGTTTAGCCAAAAACAACATCTGAATTCATTTTTTTTAATATAATTTCTGAAGAGAATACAAGAAATTGACTTTCGGGCTCTTTCAAAATATATTTTTGACTAATAACAAATCAGGGATCATTTGACTTTTCACACATCTACTTTACTCTGGTGTTATATAGGTAATCCCAGTGTATTAACTCTAAAAACCACAGTGTGGTCTCTTACAGATTTAAGCACAATTATTTGTGGAGAGGTTAGAGATTATACTCACTCTTTCCACACCTGAATGTTTCCATTGCCATCATGGGTTGCTGATGATTTTTTTCCAAGCTTACATGTTTCTGGTTTCAGCATGGAGACTGGTACCTGATCATATTGATTTATCAGACCTAAAAATGTAAAGAAAAAAATCCAAGGGGAAAACTGACTACTCAACAGCAAGATAAATTTAAGATACTGACAAGAGCAGTCACAACACAGGAGACACTAATGTAAGTAACTGCTTATGTCTAATGTCTTAATGTCTTATGACCAATGACTTAATAGAACAACTAATGAAATCTGAGGAATATATTGATTTTGGAAGAACAAAAATCTTCTCCTGAGCTTTACCTGAGAATTCTGTATTCCAAGTAACACTTTTACCAGTTAGTTTTTCCTTCAAGTTGTGACACTGTTGGATTCTTGGACTGAATGAAGCAATTTGAAATACAATGTGCTCTGATGCTGATCACATTTATGAGATAATAAGGCCATTTTATTTCAGAGCAGTTTATTATTGATGGAGGATGCACTGTATGACAGCACTGGAATGATGTACATTATCAGCATATCTTCTAAAATGCAAGGGAATACACATATGGGGATGTTATGAGGAAAACAAAGCAAAACAAAACAAAGCAAAACACGTGTTAGTACAGAACACAGGATATTGCAGAAGTCACAATTAGAAAAATTAGAAAAAGAAGAGATTTGAGTCAATTTCCAGCATGGTGTATTAGACAAGATAGTCTTCAGGAAATGAGATTAGCAGATTTCCTTTCCAAAGGATTAAATACCCTTGAACCTGGGCCATGGCATGGTAGTCACACCTATTCTGACACACTGCCCTTGACCTTGTGCATGCTTTCTTAGTTGCAGCATCCAAAGCCTTGTAATAATTATCACACAAAATTCACTTTAATTTTACTTTGACAGTAAAGGAAAAGCTTTTCTTCAAAAAATTTCTTTTTTGTGCTTCCACCTGACTTCAGATCACCGTAGCCAATAGCAGCAGAATATCAGTTTTCACATGCCTTATCTGCGACTCTGGCTATCAATATGAATCATCATACAAACGCACTGTTTGACAAGATGATATGCGACATTTGAAATGTACAAAACTCGTGTAGTAAAAGGGGTAGAACTACTATGTCAGTTCTCTAGATTCAGTTCTGATCTCCATGAGAAAGGCAGACATACTAGAACGGCCTTGACTATAGGTATGGATGTTTCTGAGACACTTTCATGCAAGGAGTACTTTCGCAAACAGAGAAATATGTAACAACTTTCTTCATAAATTAAGAAAGTAAACCAAACCAAACACCAGATATTTAGCCTATGTCTTCTCTATAGATGTTATTTTCAGTGTAGATATGGCTCAAATATTACTACTGAGTGTTGGCCAAGCTATTTGTGAGCCTATATACTTTGATTGATGTATGCTGATAAAAAGCAGACCAAAAGATCTTGTACCTGAAGATGATGTACTGAGTGACTCATGATAGTTTACGATGATGTTTAAAGCTGTAACAGTACTGCTTGTTTCTGTGTAAGAGCTGATTTTATTACTTGGACCAAAGGGCCACTGACATTTTTGTTCCATAAAACTTACGTATATCCATCAGAGCACGTTTACATACAGAATATGAAAAAACACAGTTAGGGCGGTGTGCAAACACATTTGAACTGAAATAAAATCATTGATTTCATATGACAAATACCGTAGAATCATAGGAACATGCAAACATGGGAAGAAGATATCAAGAATGTCTGAGTCTCCATTAGCAGACCTACGTTATGTATTCTATAGATAAGTTTTACTGACACTTGAAAAGCATGGCAGGACATAAGATTTACTGTGGACCATATTTGAGTTGAACACTGGTTTAAGGACTGAAAGCTTAGAAAACCAGAATTTATAAAGAAGAACTCTCTAAGAGCAGCAGCTTATATCGTAGCCAAGCAGAACAAAGATTATTTTAAGCAGCACTTTAATTCTTTTTCTTGAAGGGGTCGTAAGTTGCAATCAGATTCAGGCCAGAAAGTATGACAGATTTCCCAGGCTGTCTGTGAAATTCTGTTTACCGATGGTCTTCAGTCTTCAAGTAAACCTGTTTATGTTAAAATCATAGCTCCTTTTACCTGGATAGAGCACTAATGTCCCACAAAGTTTAGTTCTGATGAATGAAGAGATTGTCATTTTTGTGCTGCAATCACCTGTTACTTTACCAAAGTTTCAAGTGGTAGTGAATGACGTAAAACTACAATTCAGAGCAGATTTATTTTTATTCTTTTAGCTTTGTATTTTTTAAAGTTTTCATCAGTAAGGGTGAGAAAACAAAGTAATTCTGTCAGATATAAATAAGGTTGCAATATGACTATTCTCCTGAAATGATACAAGAAAGAAATGAAAAATGGTGAATAAAGACTCTATGCAATAGTATTCCAAATAGTTCCATACTGAGGAGAGTTTAGTAAACAAATCTTAAAATTTGACTAGTCATGGGTATAGGTAGAAACAGAGCAATGGATGGAGAAAGGGAATAGTTTTTTTAACCACGGAATTTTCTGCCCTTTCTTATAGCATTTTATAGACAACGACAAAAAAACAAATAAGTGTTGCTGTGGTTTGGTTCTAACCCCTCCTCCTCCCACCTGAAATCAGAACAGACCTTTCATTAGTGCTTGTAAAGCCACTTCTTTCATTTTATTGAAGATGTTTTGTGAATACTGGGAACGTTGTCCTTTGGTAATATATCTACAAAATGAGTAATTTTCCACAGCCATGTATAGCAGAAAGACCTTCAAAAAACTCTTGAGAAGAGCACATGATTGGATGATTTCTTACCAGGAAGCAAATGGAGGAATGTGCCCTTCCACATGTTTTCCCCCCAGTTTACAAAATTTTGAATGTTTCATTGACTGGAGCATTATAGGCAAAATATATTATGTCTGTATGTACATATTATAAAAAAGTAAAAATATTTATGAATTTATTTTAAAATGATACCAGAAATTGTACAGAGCTCTATTTCCAGACCTGTAGCAGTCCATGATACTAAAATACACAATACTTTGAACTCATACACTACTTCAGTTTTGCAGATCTCTTTATACATGAATACAATCTTTTTACAGGAAAAAAAACAGTTGCTTTCTTTCACTGAAATATCACCAGTGTACCAAGATGCCACAGCAGTCATTAATAGAAATGCTGACAGATATGTGGACAGATTATATATAAATGTGTATCTGTAACTGTATACACAGTGAAGGCTGTGATTTAGTTTTCAATTCCACTAGCACTGTCCCAACATTCCCATGAGACTCACTGATCACTCGAGGCTGCATTTTGGGGTGATTGGTCCATTTTTGCACCATCTTACAAGTGTCAGCAGCATCCAGTTTGTGTAACATTTTTGCAGTTCCTGCTGCATTCTGTCTTTAATGCTGGCCAAAGCTTGTTTGTTTTGATATCACTTGTGCTCAGTGGGCAGTCTAATCAGCCTGCTCGATGGCTCCCCTGATTCTCATAGCCCCCACTGAGCTCAAGGTTGCAGTATATTAGTTTCATCACAAAAATGAACCTAAATGTGTACAGAAAATATTTATTTAGATAAGAAATGCATGAAAATTTACATTTTCCCTAAACAGCTTTATGACATTTATGTCAAATATTTGAACAGGCACTGATATTTTGGATACGCAGATAGATTCAGTGATGAAATTATTGCTTTAATGTTAGCAATTAGAGTTTTCTGTGTAAAATGAAGAAGGAAATATTTAAGAAAATATCTTTGTGAGTACATTTATTTAAGCAAGTTACTGAAAATGAAGGTATTTTCTCCTCTTTAAAACATCAGTTTAAGTAGTTCTAGCTTCCACATGTTTAGTTCATGAAACATCAATTAGAAAATTGCTTCCCAGTTCCTGATCTTTGGAAAACCTTGCGTTCAAGCACCATTCAGTGTCCATTTGCTTTTCATAAATAAAAAGGAGAAGTAGGTACATTAGGTGAGGCTGTGATTTTAGATATCTAACATCATGATGCAAAGTGACAAAAAGCAGAGCATGTCTCTATCAAACAGTCTATATTGCAAGATTGACCAATGTTGATACTTAAAGATTCTGTAATATAAGCCCTCCCCAGATCAGGATTTCCTGGAATATGAACCTAAAGAATTCTCTGTTCTTATGAACAGTCCAGCCATCTTTAACAAAAGTAAAGTAATACCCTATATATAGTTGAAACAGCCAAGTGTCTCACTGCATTCCTGTTACAGTATTCCTGTTCTATAACATGTATTGAGCATAAACAAACATCTTGATTTCTTTCTAATTTGCCTGCTCCACCTGATGATTGCTGTCAATTAAGTTCCACTGTAATTTTTGTATTTCTCAGATCTATGTAGTAATAGTTATACTTGTGGTCACAGAAACAAGGAATAATATGAAAAGGAGTGACAGAAATTTTGATTTTTCAGTTTCTTCATTACCATCTGGCACAGAATCTGAGATACAAACTGATGTGGTTTTAGAGTATCTATAGGATACTTGTGCTTGCTTTACCATCAGTTATGGAGGTTTCAGCACCTGCCTTAATTACTCTCAGTCTTCCCCACCCCATGGTAACAGATTACCACGACAGTTGAATAGTGTGTGGTTTTTCCCAAAACAGTGTTAAGCAAGGGCACCTCTAAATAATGGAAAACTCACACCTTTTTGATCAAAAGTTAAACTTTTCCGGAATATCCTCAGGATATTTTCTGGATGTTGAATCCAGTCTCTCCCTGGTCCTCAATCACTGAATACAACCAGAACAATACATTGAGAATCAGAACATACTTTTTAATAGAAAAGACTTTTACTAGAAATGAAAAGCAAATAGAAAAAGAAATACAGTCAGGTTATAAAAAGAGCAAACAAAGGATATTTTGCTTTTATTTTTTCAAATGCAATATTTGGAAAAAATGTTCTGCTGCAGTTCTATCTCCAGTAGATATTAACTTCATGCATAAAAGCTGTATCAAAATGGCATTAAATTAGCAGAAGTTGGGAAGTACCCAATTTAATACGATGTGCTACATTTTATGTGCATGACAACAAATAGGTCACTTGTATCTCAATTCCCTTTTAAATAAATTCTTATATTCACTCTACTTTTCATTTATTCTTTTGTTTCTGCTCCATTCTCCCTTTAACCAAATAATTCTTGCCAAATGAAAGTCAGCAAGAACTGAGAACTGCAACTTGAATTGAATTAAAAGCAGAGGTCTGTTTTACACATCAACAATATGTAAAAAATGAAACTACCCTCAAAACATGGATGTTGTCTGCATGCAATAAGGATTTTCTTATTACCATGATGAAATCATCTGTATCTGATCAAGATAAATTCCAGTACACCTATGATAAATTCTCTCTCCCCTAGAAAAGAATACAAAAGACTTGATCTCTCTATTGGCATTTATCTTCTCTGATGTGAAGGGATAAGTCAAGTGCAATAGTCACCAGTGACTTATTCTTTCTCTCCTCACAGGTGAAGATGAATGTCATGAGCGAGATAAGCCATCATGTGCATATATTATTATATATGTAGCACTGTGTATGAATAAGGAGATATTAAACACGCTATGAAAATTTTCTTTTCTCACTTTTCTGTACTTAACCTAGACTACAGTTGAAGAAAATCATAAGATGTTTTAAGTTCATGTTGAAATGAAAAGCTTAAAATGTTTTAATATATCCTCCCGTACTACAGTCTGTCATCATTGAAACAGATGTAACCTCTGTCTCTGCTTGACTAAGAATTGTTTGACAGAAGCAGTAGACTGGGACCACAGGTACCTGAAATGTATCTAGTTTTTCAGCTGAAGATTTCTCTTTCATACTTAGCTTTCCATGACTCAGTTCTCCATCTAGTAAACATGATATTCATAGCTCTTGCTTCTTTAGGTGCAGCGTGAGCGCACGAAAGATGAGAGGGTCAAACAGCATTGTATTAGTAGATGTGTATCTGTCTTGGATTCATGTTTGATATTTGACTGACATATTTTAAAATGTATCTAGAGAAAAAAAATTACCTACACATAAGGATGTCTATACTGGTTCAGAAGAAAGGCTTATTTATCCAAGTATACTGTCTCTAAAGTAACAACAGAAGCCTACGAAAGGCCATTAGAACAAAGAAGGGTCAGAATTTCTTTTTATGATAAAAGACTTAGCCACATAGAACGATGCTGGATCTTACTGAGGATGCCAAATCCATATTATTCCTGCAACCTTCCCATGACCTACTGTTAAGTTTCTGCCCTGAAGAGTAGTGAGAGAGTTGGATTCGTGGCTCACATACCAGGGACTCATGGTCCAGGTGATGAAGCCTCGCTGTATCACTTCACTCAGGAGGCTGGAAAAGTGTTATAAGCATCCTGCAGAGTGACGGGAAAGGTAACATCACAGGCAGAGGTATGTTGTTCAGAGTTGATAGCAGTTAAATCAGACAAGAGAGCAAATATCAAGCTCCTGCAGGAAAATAACAACAAAATACATGGGGAGCCTCTGTACAACTATAGAGATCACGTTCTCTAGGTCTGTGGGCAGTTGCTTTGTGATCTTACGTGGTAATTCATTATTCATACAAGTTAACTGCTAATGACAACTCCATTACAGTTACTCTAAAAGAAAATGCACTTTAGAAACATAGCAAAAGATCTTGACTCCTTAGATAATACACTTATTCTAAACAGAAAGAGAGACATGTTCTATCTCACTACCTTGGTTGCGTGACACTTTCAATACAGAAATGCAAGAATATGTTGCATTTTACATGTATTAAAATATGTATAGTATACTTATTTGCACTCTAACACATGAATATGTGTTTGCTTTACTGATTTCAAATAAACAGAATATTTGAGATTTGTTCCATAATAATGAAAACTACATATTATGTCATATGATCAATAAATAATCCAGTTAACCTGCCAAAAAACAAAAATTTTGTAGTTGTAGGGATAGATATGCACTCAGTAAAGGGTACTGTTTAAGCAAAAAATCTGTCCCTAAGAATTTATTTGGATTATGGTTTTTGGCCTGCAATATGATGTTAGAAAAATACAGTTGGACTAAGTAAACCACTAATGACATTTGAATCTTTGTAAAAAACAGCAATTTTTAACAGACTCCGTACACCTAGACAGAATGAACACAGTGGCCGTTGGCCGACATTTCCCTACATCACTTTTGATAACATTCGAATTGCATATCTAATATGCACAGTACTGAGATACTCATGAGGATCACTACTTTGATCTAAGTCTTTCAATACAAGAAAGACACCTGACTGTCAGCAGTTCATATATTTTGATGTTCAAAAGCCACTGTCATCATTATCTTGCCTTGTTTTCTGTGTGACAATGAATATAAATTCTCATCCAGTAATTGTTACATCAGAACCAACACCCTGTGGCTTAACTATAACCTCTCTTTCCAAAGGCCACACAACTTTTATTTAAAAACATAAAATACTGGATAATCACCCACATTGGCTGGTAATACATGCAACTGACTTTTAGTGTTGAATACTGTCTATTTACTTCTAATCTAGACATAACTAACTTCAACTTTGAGCCACTAAATTCTCTTAACATCCGTGCTAAAATAAAGAACCCTATCATTAGAAATCTCCTCCAGCTCTAGATACTTACACACAAAAAAATCTTGTAACCATTTAACCTTCTCTCCATGAGATAAATATTCTGCACTTATTGGAATCATGATAAGACATGATTTTCAGCCCCTGGAATTATTGCTAGTAGGCAAACATAAAGAGTGAAGCAGCACCATGGCTTCCTGGCTTCCTCTGTTAAACTTTATTTTTTATTTTTTTTCCATTAACTGCTACTTTCAGTCTAATATAAAACAATTTCAGTCATAAACATTTTAATCTGTGCATAAAAATTATATCTAGAACACAGCAGTTGCATTCCTGACTGTGTTGCTACCAGATAGTCTACCACTAAGTGTGGTTCTTTTGTCCTAATCTGGTAAATCCAGGTAAACAAGAAAATCTTATATTTGAAATATTTTGCAACAATCATGCCATTTAAAAGAATATAAAATAGTATCTTTAAAATTAATCAAACTGTTGAGAACAAAACCTTTTCCCACGTTGGTGGCAGTGAGAGTTTTATTTGCAGAAACAATCTTTTTTTTTTTCTTCACAAAAATACTTCCTAAATAGGCACCTCATTAAAATATAAAATATTATCTTTTATTCTAAAATAACAACCATTTTTAGCTAGAATCTAACTAGCTACAGTGATGTCAGGTACCTGAGATCTGCATTTTACTCTCCTAAAGGGTGAAGGCTTTGCACATTACTGAGTTACTGCTATTCACCTTTCAATGACAAAGGCTGCTATAGTTGTGAAATCTCAGTATTCAAGATATAGGAAAACAGAGGGAGAACATTGCCAGATCATGACAGAACAAGTTTTGCCCAGAATACACCCTTTCCATTGGAGCAGCTGCTGGATGTTAGTAAACCATATCAGAAGCCAAGCTCTGTGAGATAATGATCTTCAAAGTTCTGTGGCAAAGTGGATACGATTTTTAATGCAGTGGCTGGAGTGTTTTAAAACACAACAGTAAGTAATACATGCTGCACCAACCTACAACTAGGAAAGCAAACTAGCAGATTAAATTGTAAGATGTTATAATGTATTTTAGAAGGAAATAGGATCCTGATTTTTGCTTAATTTGCCAACTTTCATTCGAAACAAGATTTGTGTTTCCAGATTTTCTTCTTTTTGCTTTGAGTACTGACACGAGTGACAACTTTCTCTTCTCCGTGACTCATACACTGAGATTATCTAACAGCAAAATAAACTCAGGAAAGCATGTTTTACCCTTCTCTCATGCCCACAAAATTTTCACACTTTTTACACATTTCAGTCCATGTGGATTCTTTGTTTAAATTGACGATGATGATTGGTAATAAGAAGTAAGTACTGTGTTTACAGAAGCAGATTTCATGGCCCAGTAGTAACAAACTTCTCTCTCACCTTTGGGAATAACAGGCACTACAAGGGCCAGTGTGACTCTTGGCTATGTGGGCACAGCCCTGTCTCATGTGGAATCAATGGAAAGTCATATTTTCTTCCAGACTTCTCACAGTTTAAGTAAGTGTGTCAGTAGTACCATCATTCCCCATACAAGCCTACCCCACTAAAGCTCCTGGCAAGAAAATGACAGTTCACAACAAACCATGAGACTAAGGTCCAAGACAATTATAAGTAGGTAGGCTGGAGGGAAAATTATTTCAAGCAATATTTTTTCTAATGTTGGTTTTGATATTTTCATACAGTAGATTTCCTTCTGATCCATTAATATTTTCAGTACAGGCTTTAAAACACTATTACATATATATTACATGGCTCCTATAACTCCTGAGCCTAGTTTTGGTTCATTCTTAAATTAAATGTATTTACATTTTAACAGTCAGTCTTAAAATCACTGGATGGAGGTGAGGAAAGGATGATTTAACTGGTCAAGAAGATTAACTGATCAAGAAAGATAAATCAACTATGAAGTGCCTACCATTCAAAACAGTGTTTGGTCTTCTGTTGGAGAGTGAGATGTTTGTAACAAAAGCTGGTGAAGCTGCGAACAAGCTTTATTGTACCCAAAATATTTTACAGACTTTTTATTTGCAGCTGATTATCAGTTATTTGGAATATGAGAAAACTGTTACAAGGAGTCATGAGGCTCCACTGGTCACTGAAGTCAAAGGAAATATCCATTTTACATTATCAGATTTTGGATTTGATATTAAGTCATGATTACCTAGATTTCCGCAGAAGAAAAATAACGTATTTGCTTCAGCTTCAGCAAGAGGGATAAGCCAATGGAAAAGATTGTGGCAACAGTGCAGTTCACAATTTGTCACAGAATTATATCATTACATGCAACTGAAAGCACTTCTCAGTATGTTTTAAAGACTTTTTAATTAAACTTTGTATTTCTGTGGTGCATTTCTAAGTGATAGAAATAAATTGGACTTAAAGCAAATAATACTGAAATTGTATCTATGTCCAAGGTACAGTATTAGTTTATATTTTTGGTGTGGAGAAACATCTTTTTCTTACCAATACATTGTGTAATCAGAACTGTTGATAAATTTTACTTGTAAAATAAAGAAATCTGTTATTCTCTTCCCAATAGCAAAGTACATATTTTGTCTTAACTGCAAAATTCCTGCACAACTTTTATTTTGTTGGACAAAGACCATAGTTTGCTTTTGTGCAACAGTCAGTTCACAGTAGCCACATGTGTTCAAATCAAATGTTGAAAGAATAGAAAGCGCCATCTACTACTTGTTGAAAAAATTCTAGGGCATGTTCCAGATCAACTTGAGTTAAAATAGGTAGGCTATGAATCTCTTGCAAATAAGGTTTATAAGGGAAATACTGACAAATATTTAATGAAAACAGCAATAGCTGGCACCAAAGTGAAAAAAAAAAAAAAAAAGGGACTTGAAGGAAAGATACATATATCTGCCTGCTTCATAAAGGCATGTGATTTTCTGGGTCAGCCTATGCAGACTCAATTAAAAATTGACATATTCTCAATTCATTATGATGCTTCAGTGTCATTCATGAAATATCTCTGAAACTCAACTTGACACCATACTGTGAAAGAATCTGAAGGAGGAGAGACAGTGCTGCATCTTTCACTAGTATTTTGTTCTCCTTCTTCCTAGTGCCTAAGATTCAGTGCATGGAACAGGCTGCAGAGTTATCATGTAAGTGGCAGCCTCTACTCCACATCCAAACAAACACAAAGTCCAACTACGAACAGTTATTGGAATGCTGTCATCCAGTAGCAGTGCTCAGAAAAGATTCTCACTCTTCACAAAATTTCTAGTGGACAAAATAGGACTGATGGGCATTGATAGGACCATGAGGCAGCCTGTATCCTATGTGGATCCAGTAAGCTAGTAGCTGATGAGGTACTCAAATCAGCAGAAACAGTAGCTTTATTTTTAAAAGGAGACCTATACACAGGTACATTAACTCTCTTCTTGAATTCTCCAACTTAGATTAAATATTAAAGCAATGACTTCAGACTTTTCCCCTATTTGAGGTAAACACTTCCTTTTCATTCAAAGGGCAAATAAAGCTAAAGATACTTTGCTTTTCCCTCTTACCTTTTTGTTTGTTTGTTTTTCATATTATTATTATTACTTTTTCTTCTATTTTCTTTTGCTTGCCTTTTCCCTCCCTCCGTTTTTGTTGGCAGCAGGGTATCTGACTCAACCACTCAAATACCCACCAAGGTCTGTTTGCAGCCCCCTAGAAATACCAATTCATAGTTGTAACCACTCACATACATATTCCTGTCTCCAAACAATAATGAATCAGATTTCTTTTGAACACCTCCACTTGGTAATCCTTTCATGTCTATTCTACTCCTGAGTCATTTCTGTGGAGCACTGTCTACAGGGAAAGGGATGCAAAATGAAAAGGATTGTGTGCGTATATGTGTGTTCTTCCTCCTTGCCTATAAAACCCAACCCAAACTGTCAAGGTGACAATCCAAAACGATAATCAAAACCACTTTTTACATTCCATCTTGTAACTGCCGCAGGCAAGTTCTAAAGGAGATGCTAACAAATCCCAAAGAATACCAGGTATTAAATATTTGATACAACCAGAAATGTATACAATAGACATCAAACTTATGTTGTATATCTGTGTAATTTCTATACCTTGGGTAAACAACCGAATTTCAATAAAAGAGTCCTGGATGAATATTTGGAAATTTACACAAAAATCTGTTTACATTTTAGAAAAAGCTCTGTTGTTTCCACAGTGCAGCTACAACAACAACAGAAAGGGATTTTTCCTGGGAATATTATCTCCCATAGATTCACTATGAAAAATATTTTCAAGGGTGCCTCACTGTTTGCATCTTTACAAGTATTTGTTTTAAAGAGATTTTACATTCACACTGCACCTTCGATTTAAGTTGTAAGGCTGCTGATTTACAAAATAGTTTGCAAACATGACTACAGTATTCATTTTAAAAAATTCTAGGTCTTCTGTATTAAAGTTCAGTTTATTATTATACAGCGTCCTTCACAGGGGAGGTTGAGGAAATTCCTATTTGAGAGAGTAAGTAAATATGGCAAGCCAGAAGAAAGACTGGCCTTGCCCTCAAGCTGTACGAAAAGTCAAGGAACCTTAAAAACACTTGGCCACAAAAATAAATCTGATGGCAACAGATGAATGAACACATGATCCACTTAATGTGTGTCAGCTGAACCATGTTTACTACATGTATGTTTAACTCTGAGTGAATCGAAGATAATTTGACTTAAGTACAGCTATGTTGCACTGAAGTACGTTTATTTTCTTTGTATGTTCCATGTTACTTAGGCTACTGTAGTGTGGAAATCTTTATCTCCGATATTTCTTCTACACATATATATATATTTTCAGTGGAGATAACTAGGCAATCAGAGGACATGATTAGTCTGATATATGTTAGGCATCTATTGCATAATGCATCCTAAAAGTGACAATGTTTTTCACCTATTCCGGAGAAAGTCAAGATCGCTGATTCAGATGTAGTTGTTCACTCTGGCTCAGACAATTTCCCTTTATGAGCAACAGATGTGAGGTACCTTGTTACACTGTATAACTTAAATCATGAGCCTAAGATCCTGGAATTAACTGCCAGGGGTGGATCTTGCTAGAACAGAGAACGCGCTCCAAACACAAAATCATCTCTGCCTAATTTTATGTTGTACAGTTAAAGGAAACAACAAAGAGAAGAAAAAAAGAGACAGAAAATTGTGGAATAAGTGGTCCAAGGTCATCCAAAAGGTCAGAGCCTGTGTCTGATTCAGTGACTTACTATTGAGCTGCACTGTCTCTTAACGAAAGTAGCACAATGCAATGGGAAGTTTTGCCACTTCTTACTGCTCTGAAGATAGGTAAGTGCCAGATTTACCAAGTACTAGGTTAAAAATAGCTATAAACAATGTCTGTGCATTTTCTCCCCTTATTGTGCTGCAGAAAGTTCATCAAGATGATCCTTGTATGCACCATTCACACAGTTGCAGAATTAATGTATGAGAGGGTTTAAAGCCCCAAAGCCCCAAAGTAGAGTTCCTTCAAGCTGCACAGCACTCATCTACAGCACACATGGTAGCTACAAACATCTTTAGAATAACACAACTGAAAAACCTATGCAAACAAAAGTTATGCCAAAGTTACCAGAGAGGGGACCCATGAGCAGTCTGACAGGGAGCATTACTGGAGCTGTAAGCAGTGCATCCCTGTTCTAACTCTGTCGAATGTCCTTGAATTTTGGTTTAAAAGTTGCACTGTCCCAGATGCCCTCAATCTTGAAGCTAACTGTAGGCCTTTTGAGATCTTTTTTTGGCACCTTGATTTTCCAGTGTTGAACAGAGACAGTGGAGCAGAGTTGTGGTATGTTCTTGCTGGTACACCATTTATGAGAGAAAGCAATAGTATTCTGCAGGAACTTGAAATTTTAAGGATTCTTCACACTTTGAATCAGATAGAGTACAATGTAGTAGACAAGCCTGGAGGGATTCTCAGATATGGATCACCATAACAAAGTCTGCATTTAAGAAGGAAATGCACTGAGATGATAAAACAAAATGTTTCCAGTTCCTGCTATCTGGAGGACAGAAGATTCTGATATGAACTGAGACTCTGAGTAGAAATGTCATCCTTAGCTCAGAGACAGAATAGACTTAATCAGCTCCTAAAAATGCTGCCTTCCACATTTCAGGATCACAGCTGGCTTCTGCTTAAGAAACCTCCGCCAAGACTGAAGAAGTGAAGCAGTAATTCTGTTTTGATCTACTGAGAGGCACCACCCCAGAATGAACCAACTTCATTGGTCTGCTTGTAGGCTTAGAAAATGGAAGAGAAGGAAACAGAGGAGATAAAAAAGGCTAAGCCTTGAAAGAGACCCCAGCAGGTCAGGGAGTGGAACAAATCAGGGAAAGGATTTTTTTGGGTTATCCCAGCAGAAACTGCACAGCCACCTAAAGTACTGTGTACAAATGCTTTCTAATGTCTCACTGGACGCAGAGATGCTCAGAAAACTGGTCAACCTCAGCCATGTAACCGAGCATACTTGAATTCTTGTACCATGATCACAAAGATAATTGGTACCATCGTCACAAAGATGATTGGATAGAGTGATATTTGGTCTGGTACAGTACTGAAAACAGAGTTTTCTTCAAAAAAGACTGCAAAAGAAAAAAAAAAGTGCAAAATCCAAATACTCTTTAGTAAATGCAAATAGTATGAAAATATATATTTCCCAGCACTTCCAAGACTTAGGAAGTTATTGTATTATTCAATAACTGATACTGAATAATTAATAACTTCTTGGTTTAGTTTTGATCAGATTGAGGTGGCCAGAGGCAGTGGAGTGGAGGGACTCATAGCAAAGATAGGAGGAGGAGGTGCTTGACAGTAGTCCTCAAATCCCAACTTCCTGCCACCTCAAGAGTAATATCTAGATCTAAATGTTTCATTTGATTTTATTTTCCTGCACTGTGAGCCCATTCACTTGGGACCCAGTGAAAAAGGAAGTGATATATGTGAATATGAGGCTTCCCAGAGAGTTTTAAAATTTATTTTTAAAATTTGTATCAGTGCTGTACATTATGCTTCATTTTCTACCATGATATAAATTGCATCTGCAGTCCAAGAAGGTGGAGCATGGCAGGTAGTGAAGTAGCATTTTAATTAACTACAAAACAAACAAATATCTTCTGAAATATGTTACAGTGTGTCCTGCTCTCTGAGAAGCCCCAGAAGGAAATTAAGTCTGAGCACGCATATCTTTGCTATACAGTTTCTTTTGCTAAAGAAGCAAACCCAGCCTTATAAGGCTAAATGCCTGCATTTCATTTGTTCTTTTTTGTCTGTGCCCTGTCGCCCAGCTGGAACAAAATGCTCAATGTGCTGACAATTGTCCTGGTCGTGCAAGAAATTGTGACAACCTTATCTTCTAGTATCTTTCCAGAAGAACCTGGAACTTTGTGTTAGATGAAAGAAACATGAGCAATACTCCCAATATGTTACAATTTCTAATTATGTAGGTTACAGACATCTCAGTGATGATCCAAGAATAGACAAAGCTGTCAGAGATAGGTAGATGCACATGCAGACATCCTGGATGTTTATTTGCTTTGATTGCTCTACTGAGGCACTTTAATAAGAAAAAAAAAACACACATGCATACACAGATCATAGGAGTCAAACCAATTTGAAATACTTTACTGCGGTTATAAAAACTATTGAAGATCTTAATTCTTTTGAGTATCTTAAGTTTCAGGGGCAGAAAATATCTTTATTTTGCCTGAATCTTCCACAGAGAAGACATAGTTTTTCATTCAGTTACTTCTAATAGAGAAGTTTGCCAATAGGGCAAACAAAAATATTGACTTCTAAGGGGAAAAAAAAAAAAAGAAAACTTGAAACAACTAGTTTACTGCAAGTCTTAAAACATCATTAGGAATGGACCAATCTGTTACTTTCAATTAGATCTTTCTTTTTTTTTTTTTTTTAATGATTTCCATGATGACGCGAATAAATAAACTTTTAATCATTAATTGTTGCCAAGTTGGCTTGGTGCTTTCATTTTTCATCTAATATCATTTCTGAACAATTGGTATTTGCAACTGTTTGCTTCTGATGGACTGAGGATAAAGCTATTTTGAACAGTGCATGTTGTTTTGTGTTCTGTAAATATACACGTCATTTTTCTAATAGTTAATTAATTGGTACCAGGAACTAAATCTCTGATGCTGAGGAACAATGTTTGAGGTGAATTTCTCTGATTCCAAAGCCTCTTACTGAAGCCTTATCTGTTCTTGCTTGCTTTTTGCCTGGTAAGTGCCAAACGTCTGTCGTTTGAGGATGCTGCCATGCTGTCCCATTGGCTGCAAATGTGACTGACCTCCACTTCTGACTACTTTAGACCATGAATAAAAGACAGCAATTAGGAATTACTGAGTTTGTGTTATCTCTCTTATCACAGAAGTGTTAGAAGTGAGCATTAAGAGTGAGTGTTTTGATAAGTGAGGCTCCCACTCCTATATTTGAAAATGTATCTTGGACTTCTACATGTATGAAGGTCTTTCAAATTTAATGTTAACTCCAAATAAAGGGAAAGTCCTTTGTTGTTAGTGTCTATTTTAAAATAACTTACAAACTACATTTTTGAAGGAAATGTGTCACATTCCTTAAAGTATATGACCTCTGGATGGGACAACTCATAAAAGGAAAAAGAAACTTTACTGAAAACACCATTCCAGTAATTGTGTAAGACTAAATACAAAAATAACTTTATAATAATTTGATAGCAATAGCCATAATTCTAGCTTACTGTAGTAAAAATCCTCAATCTAATGGCAGAATACTGTGTTAGTACAGTCATATAATCCTGTGAAGTACAAGCAAGAGAGCATCATGTAAAGTCAGCCAATAATTTAGTCCAGGATATAAAATACACAGTGACTTATGTCGGAGTTACATGGTGCTGACAAGAGGTGATAGTGATGCTTAGCAATAATAATATTGCTAATTACATTGCTATAATAAAGATATAATAAATAATGCTATTAGTTCCTCTGTAGCATAACACATCCTTATGGCATTGTAAACACAGATAATATAGTTGGCAAGCATCCTTTCTGAAGCATGACAGCATGGTCGGAAGCCAGTCTGTAGCCAAATGAAAATAAAAGGACCAAAATGTCCCTTTGATCTGCTACTACATGGCTTCTGTAGCTCTGCATAGCATTTTCCATTAAAGTCTCAGTGACTATACTCATATGATGAAAGTAAATAAGATTTAACAAAAGTATTCATTTCTGGGCTTCAACAATCCTTCTGGTGCCATTTTAGGGGAGAAAAATAAAAAATGCAACTGTCCAAAACTGAGACGCATCAGTCTTTCAAAAAATGTCACATGCATTCTAAAACCATCATCTTTCTTTTGGGGGAATATTTAAAACATTTCTTATCACTTTTTTCTTTTTTTTTTTTTCCACATATTGAAGACAGTTTACAAAAGTTTCTTGCATGTATATTTAATGAACCATATTTGTAATCAAACATGCAATCATTTGTAGTGAGGATGCTGCAGTTGCCAAGTCTATTACGGGCTAGTTTTCAGAAAGTAACAAACATCACCTTTTATCTCTGTAGTGATTTTCAAAAAGCTGCACAGTGGTATCTGCAGATATCTCCAAATCTTTAGTCAAGGTGTGCTTTGGCTGAGCCACTTCGTTAGCAGGCAGACTTGCTTATCCTTATGGTTTAACCCCCTCCCCAGTGTACTAAGGAAATAGTATTATGAAAGTTGCATCATGAAAATGATAGGCCATGTTTCAGAGCTGTGCTCCTTCACCCACAGCCATGGTACTGTTTGTAAATAAGCAAGGCAGCAATAATGGGAAAAACCAAGCTTCTGTTTTGCAATCCAGTGTGTGCTAATCTCCTTCCTGAGGTGCAACAGCCCAATGGTTTCCTCGTCATCACAAGCTTCATCTCTTCTGTTCACTCTGTCAAATATTCCACACTTTTTAAGCACGTGCAAAGGATTACAGAAACCCCTATGTGCATCTCCAGAGAGCGGCCAGAAAGGGTTAAACAAAATCAACCCTGACAATGCTAGAAACAGTTCTCTCAGTGTGTGTTGGTTCACTGCTCCACAGGGCATAGCAGATGTTGTGTCTGGTAGTAAGAAGGGCCCAGGAGGTGTGAGCTGTCAATCACTTTTTTTCCTAACTACAGGCTGTGCTATGGATATGAAGCACGACTAAAACAATCTGTCTCAGCTGGGGTGTGTGAGGTATCAATAACCCTTGGCAGAGGTGTCAAGAGCCTTGCTGGAATCAAACTACCCTGCTGACCAGCTGCTTAGCAAGTTAACAAGGCAGCATTCAGTCCTCGCTGCCCTCCCAGTGCAACAATTAACACAACTGCAGCAGGACTCTGCTGAAATTCGGCTGTGCTGCATCGCCCTTGCGCTTATGACAAAGAAATGCACAGAGCTTTTTTCAGAAACGTTCATAACCAATGTGAGGTCTGAAAAACTATGACGAGGAAAATGCTTTATTCTCAAATCAAACATTTGAATAAATGCTAGCAGAATGCAGCAGATCTGAATGGAGTCAATAAAAATAGATTTGGATTGTGTATTTGCACATAGACCAGTGTCTGTAGAAAGTAGTGAGGAAAAAATCCAGTAAGGAATAAACTGTTTCCAGAAGCTAGAGCAAGGTAAATTTAAACTGCAGGAGCAAACAATATAATGAAGGAGTTCTGTTGCACCAGCCATCCAAACAATAGCTGCACACTGGCTTGTTACAATCATCCACATGGTTGGTTAGAGTATGATATAACAATGAGATTGTAAAATGAACAGGTGACAGTTTGAAAGTCTTAAACATTTTACACTCATAGGTCATGTACAACACAGCCTTATAAAGGTGTAGATGTTGAGTAATGCTATTAAAATAAATGGCTTCACTGTGGTTTAACAGGGAAGAATCTGGCCTCTTTGTAGAGCATTATCCAATTTTTCATTTTACAAACTGCTAACTCTGGCTCTTATAGTTAATGTTTTTCATGAGCCCCAAACACATTTTTTTTTGTTTTGAAAACTGAATTACTTTCAAGTCTTTTTGTATTCTACATTGCTTTATTTTGTGGTTTTGTTCTCAAGGGCATCAGCCAGTGATTATATACTGTTTCATTCTGAAAAAAAAACCAAACCAAAACAAAAAAACATGCTGTACAGCAAAACATGAATATTAGCTTTAAACAATTTAATGTTGTTTGTCTTTTCTTTGAAATTCAATAATGCCATCAGCCTGTAAGACCTTTTAGAGCAGAGTATTTCACACAGTGAAAGCTGCTTTCTGCTACAAAAGCACAGCAGCTGTGGCTCCTGCAGATACTCTTAAAGACAGATATAATAAAACACTGGGAGGGAGTAGGTCGACACAGGAGCATGAAATGGAAGAGATGAAGCCCTTTGTCACAATCAAATAGGCTGTAAAGTTACTATAGTAACATACAGTATTAAGCTCCAGGTGGATTGACTTAATGTTGACTAAACAAAAAGAGGTTAACGAAAACCAAACCAATAATTATTACACTCTCTCTACCAAATGTTTGTCAGGATGCTGTTATTTTGATTTAGCTTAGCTGCACAAAGCACAGCATTGGCTGCTCTCTCTTCTGGTGAGCAGTTCTCATGTAAGACAACCTGTAAGACACAAACATATTTGAAGTAAGAGGGAAGTGAACAGTTTTAATGTGCCTGTGACAGACACAAATGCAAACTCCAAGCAAAGTGATTGAATTAACCTCTTTCAAATGCTTTACATTTTTTTTTTCTACTGTTTTGTTTTTTTAATTTCCTCTTTTTTTCTTCAGGATCATCCACTTCCCTATTCTGAGCAACTTGGATAAGGAGGGGATGCTCAAACCCATTCTGACATATTGGAGTTAAATGAATAAAGGGTAGAAAAGATACACATTTAGAGACACTGTTTTACTCATTCCTGTGAAAACTAATGTTTGCATTTAAAAAACATTCAGGAAAACTTCTTCTAATTACAAATTGCTTCTTCAGCATGAAATAGTGATTCATCTTGCCCTCAGCAGTGATTTCTAATTATATTCTTTTCTGTTGAAGGAAGATTACTGACAGCATATGAATGGGGTCCCCAGGTATTCTTCTGGCTGCTCCTCCACTCTTTCAGCTACATCTCAAGGAAAAGTCTTGTCCTGTAGCTAAATCCCACAGTGACAGGGGGCTTTGTCTTGGTTCCAGTGGCCATTTATTTCATTTCAAATCGCACTGAGAATTGAACTATCTGTAGATTTGAGTGAAATTCCTAGTTTTATTCTGAAACTTCCAATGCTGTCAGAATTCACACCTTCCATCAGAACTGCAATTTCATGTGCCACTGGTGTAGTCAGTGAACTCCAAGCTGCTGTCCTATAAATCTTTAAAGGCTGTTATTCAAAGAGGGAGGGATATCATACTGGTCCAAACTGAACAACATAGAGTGGGCCTTTCTTTGATAAAATGAAGTTGCTACAAATCTGAAACCCACTTACACAGTCAAAACTATCAGAAACTTCTCACCTGTGTTATAAACTTAGTTTAAATGAGGCATAAATTAATACCAACCTGACAAAGAGAAAATATGCTTACTTACATTCAGGACATGAAGTTTAGCCTTGACTGGTAAATAAACAGGACAAAAAAAGGTTTTAGTTGTCAAAATACGAGAAGGCTTTCAGCTGTACATGCAAATGTGATTCAAGGACAACTTTAGGAAAGACAATATATGAGTGATAGAAGGAGGGAATATCTGCAGATCTAAATATCTGAGGAAATCCTTGCAGTTATTACTGTCTCTCAGCTAGTAGTACTGAAACCATGAAAGAAGAATCTATTGAAAGTTAATGGAGAGATTAAGCAGCTAGCAAGAGCCTGTTGGAAAAAAAAAATAAGGGAAGGATTACTGACTTAAATAATTTCTTCTCTATAACATGGCAAAGTGTAGCCATGTCCCAGCACGTGATATGAGAAACTGTAATCAAGTTGAGAGACAGCACTGAGGGCTTCAGCGTGAGCGAATCTCATCATGTGATGAGGGACCAAGTACTCCTGTTCAAATCAGGATTGCTTTTGGAATGTCTCCTGTTTGGATTAGATTTGTACAAATAGCTGGCCCAAGATGCAGTCATCAGATTGACAGAATTAAAACCTGGTACGTTCACCCAAGGGGGGACAAATTCTGGGTTCTGATGGAGAAAATTAATTCAGTGAATGTCTGATAGTCCAAGTCTTTCAATTCCTCCGAGAAGTAATCTTTCATTAATGGTTGTGGAACATCACTAAACAATTCTTTGTCCTTCAGAACATCCAGAAGACCAGATATCTAAGGAATTCCCTGTGACATTTGAGACATCTCTTCCCATCCATCTGCCCGAATGTCCTGAATACACTGCTATTAGGTAAAAGGAATATCAGAGCAACTGATCCAGACAATATCTTCACTTGCTTGAATTTGCTTGCATTTTTGAAACTCTATACATCATTCTGACATGTCATCTGTCTCCTTACTTTAAGTGGGACCTCAGATGGCTACCACTAAAGGGATTATTTGTATCTTCAACTCCACAGATTTATTTGAATTTGTCTATTGAAGAACTGCAGGCTACAGTTCAAAAATCTGATGTAGGCATCACAGATCCTGTAAAGATCTAGCTCATGAGCACAAGCAAGATGAACATCTTAAGTCTCAGAATAAGGTGACTAGGCAGGATGTTAACAAGGCATGAGCACAGGCCCTGCAGAGCTCATGAAGTAATTGTATGAATACATGCAGAAGTGGAATTTATGAGGGCTGCTCTGAAAATAATGTCTCTTATTTTATTATGTTGACCCACAATATCAGAAGTGGATGTTGGTGGTATGGTAGGAGAGGTTGAACCCATCCACGAATACTCCATGAAACTTTGTTGTGATGTGGCAAATGGCAGCAGTGGTACATTCTGACAAAATGGTTTCTGATATGGAAGTGAATATAAAGGAAAGGTGAGTCACTGAATTCCTCAATGTGGAAAAATTTGCACCTACTGACATTCATCAATTCTTGTTGAGTGTTTATGGAGACCAAACATTGAATGCATGCACTTTGAGGCCCTGGGTGATGCATTTCAGTAATGGTAACAATTACGTGAAAGATATAGCATGTTCTAGATGGTATGAGAGTAGCATGCAGGCTACTAGTTCGTTGCTGGCAAAAATACATTGCTAATGGTGACTGAAGAATAATATTGTGTAGCTGAAAATCTGCTCTATCAAGTAGTGTGCTCTTTGCTGGAATTTCCATGGAAATAAACAGGAGGCATTACTTTTAGAGTGATTCATGTACATAGTAAATTCATAGCATAAAAACCCCCTACTTGTGTTTATGAATTGTAGGAAATATTTTGTTTAATAGTTCATACAGGAGTAATAGTGCAACTCTACTATTTCTTCTTGTATATTCTTACCGCTCGTGTGCCAATGTCTGGAGATCTACGAGAGAAAGTACTTAGGTGACTTGCTAGGATTTCTTTACATATTTCCAGAATAATCTCTTGTGGCCAGTAGAATATATAACAACTCTTGAAGAAAAAGTATAATCCTGTGTAAATATACCAGTTACTTTATTGTTTGCCTGATCTTGATAGCCAATGTTAATGTTACACTCAACACTGGAGATAGTTCCCCCTCTTTTGCTTGTGAAAGTCCCAGGCATTCTGTTGTATTACTTCGTGGTTTTGGCTCTCTATAGGGAGCAATTGGCTTGGAAACCAGGTGCAGATGGGGCTTATCTCTAAGGAGTGGATATGCAGCAAATCTCCTGCGCAGATGGAGTCCTCTCGCTGTGCCCCCGCTGACATATTCAGGAGAGGAGTGAGGCAGTCACCAGTTTCCTTCCTCAGCAGCTTTTCCTACCATTATGTGTTGCATGGGTCAGCTGTCAGTATGGAAACCCTTCCGCAGTTCCTCCCAGACAGGGACAATCACTTCTGTGTTTTGCTGAGCTGAGCACCAGCTGGAAATGCACTGCTTCCTGAGGTCTGGTCTCTGAAACACCAGCCCCACAGTGTGCCCCTGTGATGATGTCGTCTACATTATTGTACGCAAACTCTTTGTCTCAGAAATGTCTTTAAGAAGATCCTGTTAACATTCTCTGCCAATTTTCACCAGTATTGAGGTGATGTCTGTATGTGGTTCATTAATCAGTCTGGCTGAGCTGAGTTAACTTCAGCCTAACAATACTGAATGTTCAGAATATTTAAAATGCTTGTTGCTTGATTTTTAACTTGAGGAACTCACATTGCTGCATGGGCCTTGCTTGAGAGGGTTTGTAGATTAAGAGACAGTTTGAATTATAATCCTGATCCAAATACTACTGCATCTGTGACTTTGGGCATGCCACTTAACCCCTCTGAGCCTTATTTTCCCTATTATCTGAGACTAACGGCATTTTACCTGTCTCAGACCACAAGGGAGCTATAAGGCTTAATTAATGTTTGCAAACTGGGTTGTTGCATGGCATAATTAAACAGTGTTTCCAAAGTTTAAAGAAGAGAATGTATTAAGACCCATCAGCAGTGAAGATGAGAGGAGGAGTGAGAAAGTCCTGATTCCCAGGGCAGCGCTTAATTCTCTGAACCATATGGCTTTGGAGGGAAAAAACAGCAACAAATTGTCATCAAGAACCTTTTTAAAAGTTCAAAAATGTGAATTTTAAAGCAAAGGTAGCTATTCACATCTTTAAAGAACATTCAAACATCATTATTTGAATTCTTGTGTAATCATTTCCTTGTTTAGTTTCACAAAATTGTCCCACATTTTTAGATGTTATTGAGCATTTAGCAAAGAGATTTTTGTTTAAAAACAGTCATTCACAGTCTCAAGTCAACCCAGTTATAACATTTTTAATTAGTTTCATTTATTTTCTCATCCAAATGTTAACAGTTCTAAATATTGTAAATTCAATTGGAACAGGATTCAGTTGTCTTTGACAAAGTAGAAATGGTTGAAAAGTCCAGTAGTTTCACAGGTTCAGACCTACCTATCACTTCTGCTCATAATCCCCACCCACCATAATCCCCACCTAGAGCCACTTTTGCTATGTGGTGGAAACATACCACAGCATTACTGAGCTTAGTGTAGAATTATGTGTGAAGTTATTTTAGCATGAAACTAAGTACTAATAAAATCGAAGTACAGTTGGATGAAGAGTGTCATTTTGCTCATTTAACTGTGCTTCTTCATTTCCTGAATCAGAAAAAAAAAAGAAAAAGCAAATTCATACAAAGTTTTGCTGCATGCTTGTTACATTCCTTCTTTTCAGTTTAAGACAATAGGATCTTCAGTTACATTTTGTGTTTTCCCCAGATTTTGGTAGCAGAAAAGAAAATGTATTGTAAATATTAATTTCACTTAGTTGCTGTCTATTTTTGTGTGTACTAAAAACAGAGAATTTTTGAAGAAAATTTTTGGAAGAGATATTTTTATGCTATGGATATCATTAAAATATAAGAAACTAGTCACAGAATAGAGTCATGTTTCACCTCTTTGTGATGTAACTCTGAAGTTTATTTGATTTACTTTAAAATTATTTTTTATTTTCAAGCATAGTTGAAGGGCTGTACGTCTTAGGGAAACTGACCTTTGGTTTTCATTTAGATGAAACAAATATTTTTGATTTTCCCAATATTCACTGAATAGTTTTACATCTATTTCAAATTCTTAGAAAAGAATAACAACAGCTGTAAAGGTAAAAGTTAAAAAAAAACGAACTTTATCTCTTGAAATAAGAATTTTAATTTTTTTTAATATACATAAAACAGACTAGAAAGTTACTAAAATAAAATATTTATCAGTATATCACAATTTTGTGGTGATAGCTCTCCTTAAGAATAATGCGATTCAAATCTCAGGGGACCTAATTTATTTGAAGTAAAGTCTCAGAAAAAAAAGTGCATCTGAAAGGTTCAGATGGGACCTTGCTATTTAGGTCTTACATTTCAGAGAATAGCCTGAGTATGATAATGATGGCTACAACAGATAATAGGACAGTTCAAAGTCTAAGATGTGGAGCTGCATGTCAAGTTCTATGGGTACCTCACAGAGAGCCCTTAGAGAGTGTCCATAACACAAGAAACTGAGAATTCACATTAACTATCGTCCAGTCCCAGCTATGTCTGATTATGGCTTTTCCTCTGCTAACATTCTTACTTTTGTTTTCCACTGATAGATGTAACCACATGACCCAGGAATGCTTTCAACTACCACATGACTGAGATGAATAATTTTTGTGATGGGCAAAATGGCTGTAAAGCAAAGTGATCACAATTGTTCTGACCAAGAGACTCAATTCTCTCTCAAAAAACTGTGCTTTTAAAGAATGTCCCATCTCAGTCTCATGGTTAAAGACCCTGTGCCCAAAAGGCAAAATGTTGAAAATGCAGATAATTGTTGATGCCAAAAATGAATCTTGACAAAGACACCAACTAAAATTTTCTTCTTGTGACTATGGCAAATTTATGATGAGAAAAGGAAAATGACAAAAAGGCAGCTCTCAATCTTGTCTTCATTGCCCTAACTTTTCAGAATTAAGACCTAAGGCAAATTAAAGGTAGTCATAAGGGTCAAGAACATTTAAGTATCATGCTGCCTCTTTGTGCTATCCTAGAAGGATTGGCCTGTCTTACTGTCCTTTGTTTACATGGATCTCTGAGTAAATTGCTCCTGTAACAAGAGTATGAGGGTTTACCTTTGGCTCTCTGTCTACTTGCAGTCACTTTGATTTGGTTTCCAGACAGAAGCTTAGGGTAGATTTCTGACATCAGTGCACTGGACCTTGCTACCTGCCCATCGATGTCGTAATAAACCATATATCCCAAAGACTTCATTTGAAACATTTTATAAATCCAGTTAAAATCATTTATAGGTCGTACTCATAGATAAACAGTGTCACCGAAAAAACAGTCTGTGAAATGTTTCCTGTTTAGCGCAGGTATTTAAAAAGCAGATTTTTGCAAAATTGATTCCTTCTTCACCAAACCTAGACAGAGAAAAGCACATAAAGTACTTCTATCTCTTTCAATTGATAAGATTGGCTGAACCACAGAGAGAAACAGTGACTTTTGGTTTCAGCGGTGAGCAGTGATTAGAAGCAGGCAGGATCAATGCTGGAACCCCAAAAGACAGTGATTATCTATGCCAGTTAAGAAGATTTAGTATGTGGAGAAAGAGGGAAGAAATTAGAAATCTAGAGCACTAGGGGAGGCAAATATTCTCATTACACCATGCTCCTAAAGCAAAATAGCTAAATGTTCCCCCTGACTAAGAGAGAAATGCAAGTCAATAAGCATTAGGTAAAGAATGGGAACATTGCAGGGTAGATTCAACTCTGTTTGGGGAACACCAGTGCTCTCCTGGGTGAGGAAAGGCAAATACTCACAGAACACGTATATCCTTGGAGAAAAATGCAGAGAAATACGCTGACCATTCACTGAGACATCCTGCTTTCTCAGTCTGGGATTTCTTTTACTATTTTTGCCAAGGCTATTATTATTATAGAATCATTCAAATTGCAACTCAGACAATATTCATATCAGTACATGACAGTACTTGTATCACTTTCTGGAGTCTGTCACAGCTGGGTGAAACATACAACTCTGCAGCGCACAATGACGTGCAGCAATGGGGTCTGATTCTCTACATTAAATTTTGTGTTTATAAAAATGTCCCCATTAGGAAGGGAAGCTACCATTTTATCAGGAGAAGCAAAGGAGATATTTTACAAAGAAAATTAGAAAACGCAAACTGTTTGTCCTTGTGGGGACTCTGTTGCTTTTCATCTTGCAGCTTCTCTTATCCGAAGCTAAGGCCTTTCAGATTGTTTCAGTCTCTTAGAACTGAAAAAATGTGTGGTCTGAGAAGGAAAGGAGACAGCTGAAATAAGAAAAATGCCAAAGTGTTTTAAAATGTTAAAACCTGGAATATATTCCCAGGACTTTCTGACACTTCTAAGGGAAGATTCTTTAAGAGTGTGTTTATATTTATATATACTTACATACGTACATGCATAAACATCTAAGCATTATGTATTGATTATGTAATTACCTACAAAGGTAATTGGCTCATAGATCTGTCAGATCAGTGGGAAAAAAAAAAAAAGGAAAACCTCTAGCAAAAGCACTGCACATGGATCTAAAACAACAACAACAAATTCCCATTTCACTGGGATTTTATTTCACTCTTACAGGCTTAATATCTCACTGCATGAACAAAAAATATCACATGGAAAGGGCTTCAGGCTAGATACTTCCAAAAAGATTCAACCTTCTGAGTACTATCAATATCATCCCTATACCCACATGGTTAGCACTTTTTAATGCATTCCTTGAAAAACATTAATAAAGCAACAATTTTTGTCTAGTTCTTAATCATGTGTTGCACTGATATAAGTTCATGTACATCTGTGAACTGCACGACAATGATCAAATTAACAGTCATTTCAGGAAAAATGCCCCTCAGGCTGAAAACTAATTAGTAGTCTCTCACACTATCTTTTCCTCCTAATAAAAGTCATGCTATTATTTTTGACTGTGCTAACACCTTCCACGACCCTGAGGTAGCTCAATGTAAAATATAAGGATGACTCTGTTGAGCACATGCACACATGTTTTATTGAACAATTCTGTTTGGATTGTCATCTGGTAACCGCATTACTTCCCTGGGAACTTTTGTGAGGACAGTGCAGTGCACATTCACTCTGTCTACTTCTAAGGTAATTCATCTTGCTGAAGTAACTTCCAAATTTTAAAAACTGAGCAAGATTTTTTTGTTATTTTCTATATGTAACAATTGCTAATTATTGCAATAGTGTGTGAATGTTGTCTTTTTTTTCCCACTTTGATGAGAAATCACAGTATTCATTTTGATGGATATAGTCTTGTATTTGAGTGGCTTGGACATTCAGCAGAGTATGCACGTACTCTTAGTAAAAGTCTGCTCCCAGGATTTGGTTCTACCTGTAAAATAATTCACTCTCGGTCATACAGTCAAAGGCACCTCTACAAATATTTAACTCTTCTGTTATATTTCCCTAAACTTGATTCTCTAATGGCGTGTCAGATAAGCACAACACAACAGTAATTTACCATGATTGTGAACGTACAGTGAACAAGCTACCTATGTTCTTACTTCTGTCCTGACATAGCTATGGGATAGTTTCATATTTGTAAAAGTAGAGTGAGATACCTGTCACGGAGTGGCCAAACTCAGTTACTAGCAATGTCTGACTATTCCCTTCTGTGGTAATGGAGTATTAAGGCCATGTCCTATATTGTAATTTTGACAGTTTTAAATTGTTGCAGAAACTATAGAAACACAGAGGGACGGGGGAGGAGAGAGTATGTTTGAGTTTTGTGAAGCATTCTATGATTCTATGCTTCTATGAAAAACATTCATGATAGTATTACATAGCAAGTAAACAATAAAAGTTTTCCCAAATGGCTCCCAAGATCATTTCCAAGCTTTGGGAATGTTTAAAGCATATCCTTATGTCATTAATATGCTGCAAAGTCTTATTCTCCCTTTTGTCTTTGTGTCTGTATGTGTATGTAGTGTGTGTGTGTGTCTGTGTGTATGTAGTAGCATGCACACGATTAAGAAGGTATAGATAGGTTCACACGGTTCAGCCCAACACTGCAATCCTGCCTGAAGCCATGAGCCATTAGAGCAATTTAGTCAGATCCTAATCACAGGCATATTTCCCTTCTGAGAGGAATAGGACTTACTCGGTGTTCAAAGTTATATATTGCCATCAAGATAAGGCACACTTGAGTTTGCTGCAACACTGATCTGTTTACATAAGTATTCTGTTTTCCTCTGTATATGTTCTGCATTACGATCCTAGAAAATTGGATGATCTTCCCTGTACTCAACTTCTGCATCAATATTAAAAGTAATTTTCTTAATTACATCTTTGAATGGTCACAATGCACGATTTTATTGATAAAAAAATCAGGTGTTTTGTAAATCTGTTTTATTTCTGGGAATTAAAAAAAAAAAAAAACAACACAAAATCCTCCTATTTTAGAGATTTATATTTCATAAAGTCACATATATATAGGAGTATCTTGTGACAAAGAAAGATAAAAGAATTGCAAATAAGTAACAGTAACTAGATAGATTTTTTAGTATTTCTCTAATGTAACTTTGCATGCGAATCAAATCCTGTTGAAATTACTTTTGTGATATGTGGGAGTCATAAATAACATGCTGGAAAAGGGACTGATCTCTTTCTCTTTCCTTTACATGAGTATATGTTGTAATCAGAAAGGCTAATATATCTTATCAAAATCACCATTTCTTCTCCATGAGAGATGAAACTCTCAGACCAAGAACTCACACAAATGCCTTCACTGACAGGAAAGTTTCCAAGGCTATTGCACTTCTGCTCTACAGAAATTATGGCATCAAATATTCAGAAGTCCAAGAGAACTCATTTTTCTCTGTGTCCCACTAGCCTCTCAGATCTTGTTAGCATAGCATTTTCATTCCACTATTTCTGAACAATTAGGCCTTCAGAATAATACACCTGTTCCTCTGATAAAGCTAAGAACACTTTAGGCTCTGTTCCACAAATAGAATTATAAGCATTTTCCATCTTTCAAGCATTGTCAGAAAACAATTATTACTAAGTAGGTTAATTAAGGAAGGGGAAGATGATGATGACATCATTTTAAAGACTACAACTTGATCAAACTTAAGATGGTATGAATGAAAAAATGAGAAATTCATGAAAGGAGGATATCAGATGGACTGTCACATCTACATTTGAACATCTGTTCTTTTATAACGGGCAAGAACATACAATTTCTATGGGTGGAAATGGAAATTCCTATAGAGGCTTGGTGATGCCTTGAGCAATTGAGCCCACACAAGTACACACATGTATTGTTTAAACTTTTGTTTAGAACAGTGACTTTTACTATAAACAAGAAGACAGGATGGTTTTTGAATACTAGTCTTTCAGTCATCAGTAGAACGTTATTATCTTTTATTTCTTTCGATCACTTAGATACAGCACTTTAACTCATTAACATCTAAACCTGAAATGACTCCTCTATAGGTTCTCTTCAATTTTGGATGAGTTTAGGTCTAAAGGGCCTGACTCCTTACTTAGGGTGCTCAGGGTAGACCAGTGACTGCTGTTTAATGGAGATATTCCAAGGGAAAAAAACACAGACCCTAATTTTGAGGGAATTCCAGCGGGACCTGCCGATTCTAAGTAATCACTGAGCCTGGATTTGCACAAGACAAAAGAGATAACTGCAGTTATTTTTCTAGCCCCCAGAGTTCACTCAATTGAAGTACACACACACAAAATCTCCCTGCTGAGAAAAATAGAGCTCTCATGCAGGTGTGGATTCAACAGGTCTTGCTAATCAATGCAGTTTCTCTGCAGTCAATGAAGCTATGCCAATTTGCACTGGAATTCTGCCTCATATTTAGGCATTCCTTATTGGTAGCTGATCCGCAAACTGGAGGACTAGCCTCTCTTAACCATGTTTCATGTGAATACTTTGATATTCAACAATAGTCTGGGGCCTTTTAATCGGCCAAATGTTAGCATGCATTTCTGATATTCTCCAGAGAAACTGCCACATTTTGCCTTTTTTTTACCACACTATTCCAGTAAGTAATTAAGATCAATTGCTAAGGGATAAGGAAAGAGAAAACTTACAAAATGTTAATCACAAAGGAAATATTATTAGCAAGATGCTGTACCACCTACATGTTGGACATGTCTTCTTGATCCTATATTTTTCTGTAGAGAATGGACTTTTCAGTTAGTTGCCACACTGAGGAAGCTAAATTTTCTATTGTGAAAATGTAACACAGGGATGAAAGACCTGTAACAGCTAGATTGTCTCTCACATGCCAGGAAGAATCATTTGACCAGCACTGATATAGCAGAAAAGTTAACATCATTACTGATCTTTCAAAATGGAATAACTTTTTAACTTAAATAGAACATTTTTTAACACACCAAATATAAAACAGATTTCTTGTAATGTCAACACTACAATGAAGGTCTTTTCCTATATATCTTACTTTTCACTATGTTAGTCAACTATCTTGTATTTAGAGCATCTCTTTCAAAATGAAGGCAAGGCCAAAGGCAACGCCAAAGGCAAGAGAAAATTATTGTGATATTATGATTTTTGCTTTCCACTCTGTCACAGATATTGTTTCAGAACCACTAGACAGCAGGGAGGTAGGATATGTGTTGCTGAAATCGTGTGTTGTAGTAATTTGAAGTTTTGTAACAGCCGTAGAGGACTTAATAACTTCTGACTTAGTTCAGTCCAGTTGAGAGCAATGGGACTAGTTGTTAATTTAATAACTTTCAGGAAATCCTAACTGGGTCACTACCAACAAGCACAGTCTGGTAATAGTACGTGGAATTGATTGTCCCGCAAAACAGCTTGATGGATGCGAGTATTTTGTTTAAGTAGGAAAGTGAGAAGAACATTGCCAACAGAAAGTCTGTTGGGAGAGACCTCAAAATGTAGTACTCACTCATAGGGACAGAGAGCATAATTGAATAGTTAAGTCCCACTTTTCTGGTCAGACTGACAGCTCGAAAACTTGAAATTATGCTGACTTTCTGTTTTAACATTGTTCTGTGCAGACATTTTGACTTTAAGTGTACTCATTATAGAGCTGTTTTACAGGAAGCCACAGACACTGTGTACAGTGCATAGAGCAAGTGATGATTTTGAGACTGAATTACAGGGCTAACATGTCTAGAACCTAGAACCTACAATTGAGTTAATTATTTTCAGGACAAGGGAACAAAAAACAACATCATAAACAGGGGATAAGAATTTCTCAGAATCATTCAAGTATCAGAGAAGAGAGTAAGCAATTCACAGACTTCTGATGTAAAACAGTGTTACCTAAGTAGCCCACAGGCAGAATAAAATCTTGGTGAGGAGAAGAAAAGTGTGGTATTTCATAAGGCTTTTTTTTTTTTTTTTGTAAGGTTCTACTGTCTGTAGTTCATAGCTAAGACCTTCAGTTCGTATGCATAGTTTATTGCTTCTACTTATTTTTCTTGACCTTAAAGGGAACTAGCAACTGTCAGAATTTGTCAGACTAATCTGTTGTTTCTTGCATATGGCTACCAGAATGTTTGCAATACTTGATTTAATCATGGTTGATTGTTACACTCTACATCCTATTACTTACATCTGTCTGTGAAACTTGGTATGCGTAAGCTCTATCACTTTAAGGACTTCATAAATGTTCCTCATTTAATTTAACCTTTCCCAGACTCTAATCATAACAAAAGATCTGTGCTCTCACATCCCTGAATAAGGAATATACTTCTAGAGCAAAATATGAGCTATAGTTAAAGTATGGCAAAGAATAGTAGAGACAGTCAATTTCACTGGAAAGTAACATACACTGAAACATCTTGCTTTTTACACAGTGTGGTCAAACTTTTATTGTGGGAAATTAATTGACAAGGAGAACAACAATTAGAGGAGAAATGAAACTCTCTGCAGCTTCTGCCCCTTTAGGGGTGCATCTGAGTGTAACTGCTAAAGGTTCAAAGGCATAGCCTAATGTCTCTGGCCTCTTCTGCATTTGTTTCCCTCAAGGAAAGACTTAGTCTTCAATAACTGGTAAAAATATCAAAACAGTACCCAAGGAGTTGCAAATGCAGTAACTTTTATGACTACCAGAGCTACTACAAGTGATAATTTAATTTTCTGTACCATGATTGCTAAACAAAAATAATTCTTTTGCACGGTACGCAAATACATACACATTAATCTCAGCGTGATTATGGAACTAATTCTAGAAAACTATATAAACTATTCTTTTAACAGCTGCATATGAAAGCAGACAAGTGATGATCCCAGGTGAAATATTACTGAACTAGGTTTATTTTAATATCAAGCTATTTTACTTAATTTACTTGAAGTGCTGCAATTTTTAAATGAGATTGACACATATTTTAAGGCAAGTCACCATAAAAAAGCACTGAATTTAGATGATTCAAAATCTGAACTGACATTGCTTGTCTCTCTTTACTTCATTTATCATACCTAGCCATTCATGTATACCCACTCTCAATTTGTTAAAGATAATAATTTCTGTTTCATGATCCACTTTTTAACTGCAAAATGCACAGAAGTAATTAAACCAAATTGAAACAATTATAGAAAAGCAATATTCAATAACTGATTTGCCAAAAAGTTTTACCATACCCTAAGGATGCAAAAAATTGCCTGAGCAGCAGTAATATTGTTACATTTATTCCTGCAAGCTAGCCAAGCTCAAACTAATTGTACTGACTAAACTTTTCTTCTTGGGGAAAATTAAAGATATGCTGTTGTCAACACTTGAGCACAACCTTGCTGACACTTAAACGCAGAGAAGGGTGTGACATCCTGCCCTGGCTGCCTCGCGCTAATTAATCACTCTGGTATTTAGGACCATTCAAGCAGACAAATTAATGGAGAATAATTAGTGTATCTTTGTTCCAGCTCAGCTTTGTGCACCAGATACTCGGAGGGAGAGAGGGGAGCACGCAGAAAGTGAGCCATTAGCATGCACATAGTTTCGCTTCTGTTCAGCCAGTACTGGAGAGATTAAGAGAAAAGCCAAATTAGGGGTCGTGTGACTGGGGTTAGGACATCTCTCAGTAAAGAAAGCACCCTGTTTGAGTATCAGCTTTCAGAAGCAAGTTGTTAATCCAGATGTTACCTTTGAGAAAGAACAAAATACAATTAAAAACCTCCTCTTCTCCCTCCCACAAGTGCACACAAAAGAGCGAGGAATTGTTCCTTTGCATTACAAAGATTTAGCCACAGTTGAACTACTGGTACATACCAAGAAGAAATTTCTAATTCTTTGGCTTTCCTGATCACTTTTGATCAGCATTAACTTTCACTGGGAGCACAGGGGAAAACATAAGAATATATACCATGAGGTTATTGCAGTTGATTCTTTTTGCTATTTTAGGTAACTGCTTTGTACTGCACAACTCCATGAACCATTCAGAAATAACAGATAGTAACAGATTTAAATTAATTGTAAAAGTAAAAACAAAAAATTATGTGGCAGTGACAAAAGAATGATGGATATCCATATGAACACAGGTGTCAAAATCCCTAACAGAGAGATACTTTACGACAAAAGAAAGATGTATTTGTATGCGCTGTATTAAAGGATTTTCTGTTTCTCTTGTATAAAAACTTTTTGTGTGAAACCCTTCTGTCACTTGCTCTCATGTGATAATATCTATAAGAATTTGAGTACGAGCAGAAAAGAGCTGAGCAGTGTTAATTCACTTTGACATCATCAAAAGCTTAATGTCATTAATAACATTTGGTGGGATTGAACTCAAAATGAGTACCGGTATCTTCCAGTGATATTTCAAACATTATTTCACACATCAGGAGTTCAGTCTATACCTCACTGCAAGGCACATAAAACTTCTCCATGTGGAACTGCTCCATGTGTAAGAAGATCTGGCATACAAACTTTCTGCTGGAGCCCATTTGCAGTGCTCAGAGTTCAGAGGCAGAAGCATACTACAGCTCACAATATTGTATCTAACGGGGTGGGGTGGGGGAGAAGGGTCAGAGGAAAAGAGAGAGAGAGAGACCACACAGTGAGAAAAGCTGACCAAGCTCAAGCTGTGTCAATCCCAATCAGTCCTATAAAAACTTTTCTTTATTCTTTTCAAGAACACAATAATGTGCAGACTGTAAAACTACTCTAGGTGTGCTTTATTTTGGTATAGCATGAACAGGGAGGAGAATGGAGGGGGGCATCCCACCCAATCCCACCCAGGCTTTGACATGATAGCAGATACTGCTTTAACAACGCTACTACAGGGCTTCGTAAAAATATGATATTGCTGCTAGGCTTGCATAGGTAGAGGAAGAACACAGCTCTCTCAGTCCCTCACTGATTGAAAAACAGAGCAGCTCTCCCCAGCTTCCTGCAATACTGACTTACTATCTGTGTTAAGAGCAGATGCCATTAGAAATGCTGCCATCCCAGGAGTGGGTTTCCTCTATCTTTGAAGGTGCATAATCCTCATTAAAGGAAAAGCCCTGCATGTAGGAGGGGCAGCGCTGCCATCAAGGCACCTGGCCATGACTAAAAGAGCTGGCCCCATATGTGGCTGCTGCTGAGCAGCAGAATGTAATTTAGTCGCACCAGCGGGAGCAGAGGTCAATGATTTTATATTAATGGGGATCACGACAGTTCTAAGCTGTGGCGTGCTTTGAAATAAGTGTTGTACAAGGCAGCAAAAAGAGCTCAGCAGAGGAAATGAGCTGTGTCACTGTCTCCTCATGCCTTGAAGCAAACACTGAAATGTTTAAAGTTGCTATGGACCTAATGCCATAATATTTCAGTAAGAACAGTTATCTGTTTAAAACCATAAGCAAAACTGCTTATAAATTATTACATCTTCTGACCTAACTTGAACAAAAATTGATGAATTAAAGGAGTGTTGCTTATAGAACGTAATCTACATAGAGACAGAAATGGAGGAAATGTGATAAGTCCTTTAGAAAAATCAAATAAGTTTTGTAAATAATCATTTGCATGCAAGGATTATGGTCACATGGTGTTAAATCACAATGCACCAGTGAACAATGTGTCAATAGCACCTAACAAAAAAACAAGGATTCAACCATGCAAAAGAGTCCAAGGTTTGACTGAATGATCCCCTGTGTTTTGAATATGTACCGTTAAGACCTTAAAATAATTCACATTTAATCAAGCTTCTTTTTAGAAATGTAATGTGAGTTCTTATGTGGCTTTTTGGAAGATTTAAATCTGGCCATTCATGTAAGTGCATGACACAGCAATCCTTCACATGGATCAATACCTAACTTGAGGGATATCTGAGGCTCTTAACAAGGTTTTCTGGGTAGGGTTATTATTACCATTGTTTTTGTATTCCATTGGCACCCTAGAGTATGCTAGGTGTTGTCCAAATGTCTGATGGAGTCATGATCCCTTAAATAAAGAAGTTTCCTTCTGAGCTGGTATCATGGTGAGTCAAAATAAAAAGAGAAAAATGTTATATCCTCCCCTACTAATTCACAACAGATTTCAAATTGTGTTTTTCTCAGTATTGGTCCTAAAGACTCCAGGTTGGTATTACAGATGTTAGAATCTGGAATTTGAGTTACCGCCTTGAGGATCTGCTCTGAGGCATAAGAAGGCGTGGAAAGCACAGAGGTGGCTGAAACACAAGCAAGGAGGAATGGAAGTGGCAAAGACAATGGAAAAGAGACAACTAACTTAGCAGTGAGGATTTTGAAGCATCTGGAATGCAACTAGCATTTTACTGAAGAGTAGAAGTAGAGATAATTGGTCAGGGTGATAACCCAGAGAGAAACAAGAAGTTATGTTTAAAACAGATGGGATCTGGGAAAAAATTTTTTGGAGAAAAACAGGGAAATGCTACAACAACTGTGGTAAAAGAAGTTGTACACAACCTTCACGAAAAAAATGTCAAACCTTAGTACTGAGAAGTAAGGAGAAAATAGCGACAAAGGGTAGAGAAAGAGGATGGGCTAACGTGCATAGATTATTCTAAGGGTAGAAAACCTATTTTCCCTTTGTCCTATCACCACAGATCCTGCTAAAGAAGAGGGCAGACTCCTTGGCAGGGTGTATGGTGATAGAACAAGGAAATAGTTTCAAGCTCAAAGAGAGTAGATTTAGGTCAGATATGAGGATAAACTATTTCACAGTGAGGGTGGCAAGGCACTGGGAGAGATTGTGCAGAGATGTGGTTGATTCCCCATTCCTGGATACTTTCAGTGAGAGGCTGGCCCTGGGCAACCTGATCTAGTTGTGGATGTCTCTGATCATTTTAAGGGAATTGAACTAGATGGCCTTCAGTGATACCTTCCAACTCTAAGGATTCTATGATTCTATAGATCTGAATTAAGGTTTTGGTTACAAAGGTACACAGGAGCTGTTAATTATTTTGATTGAGAATTCTAATTGAGACATGAAAGGCAGAAATAGTTAAAAGGCAAATTAAGACTTTCTCAAAAGGATTAAATCTTGATGCTAATCCACAATAAATAGTTAACAGTTGGAACAACACTACTGCATATGAATAAGTGGAGTACAGAAGGGGATACTGGGGAACAGAGGAGTTGATAGGACCTCCCCTGGAAATAACAAAGCCTCTGAAGAGACCAAATTTCAGTTAGAGATACTCAGTACCTGATGTGATGGAAGCAGAGCAAAGCTGCAACCAGAAGTGCAGAACAACCAAGCTCAGGGAGAGTGAGTACTGACCAAACCACTGATATTTTCACTGCCATAATTTCTGAGCATTAATAATTTCATGCAAAATTATTTGTATGCAGCATTAGCAGATCTACGCACAACAATTTGTGTGTCAGCAGTGATATGCAAACATTACGTATTATTCTCCAATTCGTTTTGACACAAATTAAATATGCATCGTTTTGACAATTTGCTGACTGTATTTCAGAAATGCTGCCAGAAACAGACTCTGCAAGAATCCAATGCACAGAAAGATAGATGTTCAGGACAAAAAAAAAACCCAACAAAATAACCCAACACTATATAAGAATAAATTAATTAAGAACAAATAAATAAAGGGTAATTAATCTGGACTGAGTGTTTATTTATAAAAACAATCAAGAAATGTGCCTTCTGTTGTTGGTTTTCAGGTTCTAGCGGAAGAATTGCTGTCAGAGCATCACTCAGAGGCGAAGGAGTGCTGAGCACCTGTCTGGTGAGATCTTTGCTTACTTGTAGAAAAAAGTCTGCTATTCGTCAGGTAGCTCTGTGATTAGGGAAAATTTAGCAACTTTTTTTGATGGCAGCTTTCTTTGCTGGAGTGACAGCCTGACTTCTACAACAGCAAGGGCAGGGCAGCCAGACCTGGGCTAAAAAAACAGTGAGCAGAACAGCTTGCATTTGAGTCATGCCCGGGAAAACTGCTTGCACAAAATGAAGGTCCTGCTGGTCCCTTCTCCTGATAAACAGCTCCCTCATCTGCCTCACTGCATGCAGAAATGGGACCATTGGGCTGGCACTGTGTGACTGAGCAAGGAACCCAAGGCAAAATCATTTTTTGGCCCAAAAGCAGAGCTGTAGGCTCTCCATCCTGTAGCAGCAATCTTGCAGAGATGTAGATTTCCACTCCCAGCAGGAAGGCTTGCAGGAAGCTGAGAATTAATTTGAGGCACAGAACTTAGCTGCCACTGGATTTCATGTCTAACTCTTATAAGTAGTTTTTAAAATGAGTGTAGTATGAGTTTAATATAGGTGTTCATTAACCAATAATAAATTGTAATGGAACATCATCAATATCTATACGAATACTAAGCAGGTTGATGATTGCAGCCATTACAGTGAATGCCAAATGGATTCATGATATCGACACAGTAACTTCAGAGTATGTATGCTGAGAACCACTTAGGCAGAAAATCCCAAGAAAAAAACAGAACAATTTACCTCTCTTTTCCTGTGACCTAAAGCTGCTGCATGTCTCTTCTTCCATCTCCTGGATTAACATCTCACTTGGGAAGTAATCTAAACCTTAGAAACTAGTGGAAAGTCTCCATCTGACTTTAATTGCCAAAAATCACAGAATCATAGATTCATAGATTCATTAGGTTGGAAAGGACCTACAAGATCATCTAGTCCAACCATCCTCCCACCACCATCCCTACCCACCAAGCTACTAAATCAAATCCCTTAGCACCTCATCTAAACGCTTCTTGAACAGCGCTAGGGACGGTGCCTCAACCACCTCCCTAAGCAGGACATTCCAGTGCCTGACCACTCTTTCAGAGAAAAAATTCTTCCTCAGATCTAATCTAAATCTTCCCTGGCGCAACTTGTGGCTATTCCCTCTTGTCCTGTCATTAGTTATCTGGGAGAAGAGGCCGAGCCCCTCCTCACCACAGCCTCCCTTCAGGAAGTGGTAGAGTGCGATGAGGTCTCCTCAGAGCCTCCTAATCACAGACTTGTAGGTGTTGGAATGGACCTCTAGAGTTCAATGAGTCCACCCACCCTGCCAAAGCAGTCTCCCTACAGCAAGCTGCTCAGGCAGGTGTCCAGACGGGTCTTGAATATCTCCAGAGGAGACTCCACAACCTCCCTGCACAGCATGTTCCAGTGCTCCCTCATCCTCACCACGAGGAAGATCCTTCACATATTGGTGCAGAAATTCCTATGCTCCAGTTTATGACCATTTCCCCTTGTTCTGTCCATACAGACCACTGAAAAGATGTTGGCCATGTTACTTTGACTCCCACTCTTAAGGCATTTATGAACATTAATTAGATCCTCTCTCAGTCTACTTTTCTCAAGGCTGAACTTACCCAGAAGAGATTGGTAAAGAAAGTAAGGGTGATAAAAAACATCCAAGGGATTAATAAGAAGCTCATTTCGATGGACAATTTCCAGCCTTCACATAGTAAAGGTAAATTATAAAAATATGATTGCTAATTTCATCACAGAATACTATTGGAATTTTAGAGGAAATCTGGATTACAACAGTATTTGCAATTTCTTAGCACTTGAGTGTTACGCACTTGTATCTAATAATTTCTTAAGTTAGTTTTACATGTTGTATTTTCCTTAAAGTTCCGCTACAGGCATGTGGAGGCCAAATTTATCACCTCAGACATGAAATTAACCTGTTCGTTTTCTCAAATTGAAAACTGCATGTAAAACGATCTGAATATACAACCAGGCTAATTATCTAAACATTGAGACTTCTCTACATTTTTAAATGTTTCAAAGGTTTTCTCCATTTCTACCTGGTTGGTAGGAGAAAACTTTTCCTCTACTAATAAACAGATTTATTATTTAAACAGAGCCATCAACAATGCCATGAGCAGGGAATTAGACCTTTTACTATCAAAACTAGATTTTGTCATAACAAGTTTATATTAGATTTTGCACTCCTACAATTCTTTTAGATACAAACCTTGTCCTTCCCCAGACATTTACTTCTAGAGCAGTCACAATTTCCATATCAGTGTATTAGAAGAAAGACATGAATGGAGGAAAAAAATCTAATGAAACAATAGCAACAATTAAAAAAAGGCCAACAAAACACAACAAAAATAAACAATGCACACATTTCAAGACAAAAGGTGATTAATCCTCAGTTTCTAGTGTTAGAGGCATTGAACAATTTAGGCAAGAATAAACCTTGGGAGGATGTTTCATCCATACCTCTACTCAGAATCGCAGAATAACAGAACTGTAGGGGTTGGAAGGGACCTCTAGAGATCATCTAGTACAACCCACCTGACAAAGAAGGCTCCCTAGACCAGGTTGCACAGGTAGACATCCAGGCAGGTCTAGAATGTCTTCAGAGAAGGAGACTCCACCACCTCTCTGTGCAGCCTGTGCCAGTGCTCCATCATTTGCATTGTGAAGACGTTCCCACGCACATTTGTGCAGAACTTCTTATGCAGCAGTTTGTGGTCATTTCCCCTCATCTTGTTGCCACACACTGCTGAGGAGAGTCCAGCCTCATCACTTTGCCTCCTGCTTATAGACGGGAATCAGATCCCCTCTGAGTCTTTTTTCAAGGCTGAACAGACCCAGGTCTCTCAGCCTTTCCTCTTAAGAGAGGTGTTCCAGGCCCTTTATCATCTCTATAGCCCTCTGTTGGACTCTTTCAACGAGATCCCTGTCTTTTTTTTTTTCTACCAGGGAGTCCAGAATTGGACAAAAACTGTCAAACCAAACACTGACTATAGATTAGAATTCCTGATACTGTTTCTCTTTGGATCTTGAAAAGCTTAAAAGTATGTCATGGCTTTATAATTTTTGTTATTGGTATTCCACATCATAACATGTGAGGCACTGGGAGTTAAAGAGTTAATGCTCCAAGTCTGTTGACTGCCGAATTTCTAGATACCTGATTCTCAGAAGAACTACATACCCCAGAGGACTTTGCATTCCTGTTTTCCACCCAGAGGGAAAGATAAAACTGCATCCAAGTCCCAAGACTCCCTCTTTTTGCTTCATCATCTGCAGTGAGAGCTTCCTAGCTGTCTCACCTTAAGCTTTAAAGTAAGGCCTTCAGTTCTGGACCCTCACATTTTTTGATTTATTAGGTTCAGCTCCAATTATATGGTATTATACTGTATCATTTTGCATTCCAATCTCTTATTTAGCAAATTACTTTTTCTCCTCAGATTATTGCTACTGTTTTGTTTTTAGGCACATCTCCCTGTCCTCTACCTTCTTCCCCTTTTCCTTTCCTGGAGGGTGGGTCCATGGGTCTACCACCCCATTAGTCCTGGAACTGGGCCAGTCTGGCCCGTAAAACATTGACAAAGGCACAGCTTGTCCAGTCCTACTGATTAATCATCCTTGTAACAAGACAAATTCTATTTTTCCAATCACAAGCTGATCTTTAAGGTATTTATTACCTTAATTGTATTTTCCAGCATACTCTATGATCATAGATTCATAGATTCTGTGATTCAATGCATTGAAATTGGCTGCCCAGGAAGGTGGAGTCACTATCACTGGAGCTATTTGGGGTATGTGTGTATAAGGTACTTAGAAACATGGTTTAGCAGTGAACTCATATTGTTAGGTGGATGGTGAAACTTGATCTTAAATGTCTTTTCCAAGGTACATAATTCTATGATTCTTATCTCCTTCATTTAAAATATGCCTCCCACCTGTCAGTCCCTGTCTTCAGCTTTTGTTAAATTAATAAGGTTACAGCCAGTCCATTCTAAGACACCTTGTTCTAGAGCAGAAGAGCAGATCAACTTATTCTCTCAGTTGCTGCTGTGTGCAGGCTTGACAAGAGTGCAGTGTCATTTTGACCACAGTTCATTATCAATAAGAACACTGCAAAGGACTGATCTCAGAACAGATTCCTGAAGAAATCTGCTCATACTACAGCCTAGAGTTACAGCCTGTATTTCATACATCTCATAGATCATCTATCTAGATCATACTGTCTTAATCTGTATAAAATAATGACGTAGGAGACTGCACTGAACATTTGCTAATGTAGATGAAATGCACTGTTCTCCTGTCATCCAGCACTTAGTTGTTTCAAGCAATCAAAAATAATTTGCTGGATGATATTCCCAGAGACCAAAATGGGGGTAGTCAGTTGGTAATTAAACATCAACAAAAATAAATTCTTCTGTTTTCCTCTTCTCATGTAAAGAAAACATAAATTCAAATAAAGACAATACTATAGCAGCACAAAATTGAATTCCAGACCATTCTTAGAAATAATATGAAAGGACTCTATTTCATAGCTCAAGGCTATTAATCCAACTCTTCTCACCCAGGAAAGTTTCATTAAACAGTTTAACCATGTTAGTTGATGCTTCTGTTTATTTGACATGCCTAGTTGTAAAACATATATCTTCCTATCCAAAGCATACAAATTGAACACTTGATTGTAAAGATCAATCATAGTAGTCAAGAGATTTTCCCACTCACATTAACACTATACAAGGGCTTTAAAAAGGACATTAGTTTTGGTGTTTTGGTGGGTCTTTTTAATTTAGCAGAGTCTTCTTGGGAAGTCCTAAGATAATACTAAGATAATACAATGAGGGTACAATTTGGTTTTATTTCAATATATTCACAGTTTGTGCAGCATTATATTTCATCAAGTTAGCTTGTCAGATCACAGTACTTGGATTCTGCCTCATGATGTGATGTTCAGCAATACATTTGTTTGTGTTACTAGTTTTATTGCTACAGTGGAAAATGCAGTGGTGTCATTAACCTAAATTCTTAGAAAATTCATCTTAGCATATATACCTGTGAGTATTAGGAGCCGGGAAATCCCAAAACATTAAATATTCTACTGAGATAATCTATGACACAAATTTTATAGAATTATTTAATAACAGTTTTCTTGATGATGTCTTTGTAGAAGACTGCTGCCTTTAAAGTGATTTTAAAACACAGAAAAAGAAAATATTTTAATCATGTATTTTTGAAAAATTAATAACACGCATATGCTTTTTGAAAGTATAATATTGAAGTATTACTGTTTTGTGTGTCTAATTCTAACTGTTTGCAGTAGAAGCTTCCTGGTCTTTTCCATGACATGATTAAGATTATGCGCATTTTCTTATCTTTAAGAAGGTGGCTATGTTAAAGATATTGGTTTCTTGTGGAATCAAAGTGCTAGAAACATTCACGAAAGATTCTTAGCTTTGTACCTTCAGAGCAGTTAGAACTGGTATGTCAGAAAGTATAATAAGTGGGTACTGATACATCAAAGCACAGAAAAGTGCCATGGTATACCACGGCAATCCTAAACTGAGGTCAGACAGCTGGCTGTGTGGCCATTCAGAGGCGTGTTCATGTAGAGCCCTTAGCTGAGCAGACTCACAAATTTCTAAGACCACAAGAGAAGATCAGCTAATGTACTATAGCACAGACTTCAGAATGCTCCAAACACTTTTTCATCTTAACATTAATCTCAATATTTTGTATTTCCTATAATCATACCATCCAAAAACAGGATATAGGATAGATGTGAAATTTTGCATAAACCAAACTATTTACCTGGTGTAGGGAACCTGCTTTGGCAGGGGGGTCAAACTCGGTGATCTCTTGAGATCCCTTCCAACCCCTATGATTCTATGATTCTATGATTCTATGATTCTATGATTCTATGATTCTGTGATTCTATGATTCTGTTTTTGTTTGGGTTACTTGTTCTAGCATTGAAAACTAACAAACCAAACACTTGGGAAAAAGATGAACAAACAGAGCAAAAACCACATATACACAAAAGAGAAACAATCATATAAAAAAACATAATCAGAAAATGTCCTATATCAATTACAGAGCGCTAAAAAGAGACTGTAGTTCTACACTGTGACACATGCCTTTACTTAAACCCAAATTTCAGGGTTTAGCTCAAGAAAATTCTGTCTTATTTTTCTTTTTACGGTTAAATAATGTCTTCCATCTTGAAATTCCAGATCTGATATATCTTCAGTACTCAGTAGAAATCTCAGTATCAAATTTCATACTTAGAACATCACTTACGTCACTTGACACTGACTGAATGTGTTCCCATTAAAATGACATTTCATAAATATTGCTCGATTAAGCAGTAGTGGTTGCTATTTGTACCTGAAAAGATAAATCAGTTTCCTGGGAAAAGTGCCAGTAGATAACCTGTATACTCCACTTACATACTGGATTCTTGATAGATTCGGTGAAGATGTCTTCATGTTAGTCTAATAAAAGCTTATTATCAGTTCAACAGCAGAAAACTGTTTTCATTGATCAAGAAAATAGCAGGTTCGACACTAGTTGCCTTTTTAAGTGAAAGATTGGACACATGCTATGAAAGAATTTCTTATTGTTGCAGAGAAGGATAGCATGCTCAAACATATTTTTAAATTTAATTCCATTTCTCAATTCAGTTGTCAACCTCTTTACAGTAAATTACACGGTTGCTATTAAAAAGCATTCTTTGACTTGTTCCCAAAGTGATTTTTTAAAAAGTTTGAGCAAAATTCTTTCAACCATTTTGGATTTATGAGGAGATTAAAAAGTAATCCTTATTCCCTTAACTTCTCTGAACAACATAGTAAAAAAATCTAGTGATGGCTTTTTTCTCTCCCTGTGGGGATAATTCAAAAGTGGCTGAACTGTCAAACTTCAAACTTCTATTATTGTCATTTAATATTAATATATATTTCCTATCTAAGGCTAAGAGACCAATTTGATGAGATACAAAAAAAACACAGTACATATCAGTCCAAACTTTGAAAACCTAAGATGCAACAGTTGAGGGGAAATGAAGAGTGAATGGTGAGAATAAGGACTGTGAAAGAAGGGAGGACGAGGCAACTCTACCAATAGATCCTAGCATCACAGACATTACTTAGGGCTTTCTTGAAAGAATACATAGCAAATAAAAGGTGCCTTAGTAAATATAGAAAAAAGAAAAAAAAAAGATTAAATATATTAGGCAGTGGGGAAAAATAAAATAAGAAAATAAAATTTATTCCTGATTCCGCTGCATAATTTTCCATATCAGCTCAGTATGTGAATGATGAATAGATCTGCACTTTCCACTTGAGGATATTTCTTGAAAAGTACAAAGGAGATGCAGGGTATAAGAGATCCATGGAGTAACTCCTAAAAAGGATTGGAAAAGGGAAAGAGACATTACTAGTTGGAGACTTCATACAAAATAAGACTCACATCATCCAGACCTAAATTACTTTTCTTTGTCCAACAGCAAATACTCTCTGTCTACAAACCCTCAGGAGGAACAGGTCTTGAATGTCAATATCCATGTTTTTTCACAGACTGATAATACTAAGGGACTAAAGAAAGATTTTTCTTGATTGTCTCAATGAGGAGGGTGAGGTTAACCATCTTTGTCTGGAGCAATTCTAGTTTCATGAAAGAATTTAGCAATTGAAAACTGATGCCTATGGATTTTAATACATTTATAAAATGAACAAAGCTCCATCAAAACTGAGAATATGACCTCAAACTCATTTGAAGTCCCACTTAAACAAGCTGTCATGTATATTTCAGTCTCTTTCCCCATCTCTGGTAAGAAAAGAGACAGCTATTTCTGGTGCAGGGAGCCAGAGGCAAAATGAGACAGCTTTGCTCCATAAATTTAAGTAAAGGTGTTTCTTTAGCAGTAAGAATCAGGTATAGCTTAACATACACAGTGTCTTTCCTGAGCTGTAATTTGTGTAAGCCATTTAGGAATGAGAGTCAAAAATGTGATAGCAGCTATCCATTACAAAACTAGCTCTGTGGATTAATGTACACATTGATTGTTTCAACCTTGGTCTTTTACCAGTGAGAATAAAACTATTTTAAACATGCTTTTAAAGTGTATCTGTGGTCATAATGGCAGGTTGTTTTCAGATACAATACTGCAATTTTTTCTTGCTTTATGATAGACAATATATATTACAATCCATCATCCTTATGAACTGATAACTTACATTCATGCTTTCTGCTCATACCCTTCAAAAACATAAAGCCAGGATGAGAAGCTTGTCAACATGGTCCACACTTTCAGCTTGTACACCATTTTGTTGATTGTGGTATACTGCTAAAGGCTAATACTAAGGCTTGTGAGTAAGTGGCACATAAGAGAGTGGGTGGCAGATAATACAGCACAGTGCCAAACCAATGGGCAGCTTCCAGCCAGAATGACCACCTTGGCTCAGTGGTCCTCAAGTAAGTATGTATCCCTTATTTTTTGAAGTAAATATTTTGGCCACTCTTGAATAGCAGTAATATTGAGTTCTGTCAGATATGGGATCACAGTAAAGGCTTTCATACTGAATAGGAAGAAGATTGCTGCTTTTCTTCCTGCTGGCATGACCATAAAGCAAGAGCAAGTCCAATACCAGACACACTTCAAGCAAACGTAGGAGGTGAAAGGGAGTCTTGTCTGGCTCATAGCGCAGCAGCTCCAGTGGTCCTGCAGGCATCATTTTAGCAATCTGCTGAAAGTCAGGGAGAAGACAGTCAGATTCCCTGCTAAACTGATTGAAACCCTTTAAGACTGCTGTTTCTAGTTAAATCAGTAGAAGTTAGATGAATTAAGAGAGACTGTGCCAAGTTTTTTAACAGATATAATTAAATCAGTTTTAAAATGCGTCTTTAGTTACACTGATGTGTTTAGATCAGATCTTGGCCATCTTCTCCCCCTCACACACTTTCAGCCTGGATCCTCCTTGCCAAAGGGGCAATATGATCAAATCTGCATATTCTAATTTTTCAGAGCTCATAAAATGAAAGTCTTTGAGAGTTGGTGGTATTTAGGTGCCCAAGTATCTACGCTAGTTTAACACTGCTGAATCTAGGCCAAATAAGTGCTTTTAAGTTTTCCCCTTAAGCACTTTGGGCTTCAGTTTTCCCACTTCTGAAATCAGAGTTTTGAAATCAAGATCTGTAGTGGGAGAAAAATATCAGCTGCCTCTCACATAGAGATCTTTCCTGCTCTCACTAAACTGCCATGAATCTTAATTCTGAGCAAGAGGTTTTGAGATCCTCACAGCTGAGGATCACTGTTTTAGCACCTTCTGCAAGCTGAAAGGAAAAAAATAACACAGTACTGTCATTCTAAACCAGCCTATAACATTTCCCTATGAAGTTGTTCAGGATGCAAAATTGTAACAAGCTGAATAACACCAGTCATTGTTTCAATGAAAGAAGAAGATTACAATTTAAAGTACAGAATTAATTCTTTTGTCAGCATGGACTTTTGCTTATAATTTTGAAAATGGTCAGTTAAATAATTCAGTGAGAAATAAGATTTTAAATATTAAGTGCTGCGGTATCTCTGTCTTTCACTTATCAATCCAGTGAATTTTCCAAGTGTTTTTATCAGACATGTTTGTGCTGTGAAAATGAAAGGTAGCTCCACCTTAAAGTGCATCTACAATAAATGTGAGTCAGAACTCAGCTGGGATCTTCATTTTGCAGTCCAGTTTTGCAAAATCAGCATGAAGCACACATTTTTTTATTCTAGCATTCTGCATATTTGATTTATTCAGCTTGCTGAGAACCCTCAGTCTCTCCTGCCATCTTAGTTTTGAGTAATAATCACATCATGCACACATTTTTTCTCTCATTTAAAACACATTCAAAAAGAGAAAGTTCAGTGTTTTTGATTGCAGGACAACCTAGGCTGAGAATATGTGGTATCAGAAGTAAGGGAAATGCTGATACCAGAGTGTGTGGTGGTACTCACTTTTCAGGTGATCATCTCCCAAGCATTCACCTAAGGACAAATCTTGTAAGGTGCTGAGTACTCTGGCCTCAGTCTAGAACATTATTTACAAATGTGACTAATACAAGCATTCATTTTTTGTGCTGTCCTTGATTATAGAACCACAGAATTGTTAAGGTTGCAAAAAAACCCAACTAAGATTATCAACCCATTGCCACCATACCCATTAACCGTGTTCCTCGGTGCCAGGTCAGATAGAGTAGTACACTGTTTTTCAGGAGCTTTTTATTCTGTGACTATGGGAACAATCTTCCTTCCACATTCATATGCTCATTATTTAGGGGCAGAAAGAAGATCAGAAAGAGAGGCTTTTCCTTACTGCATATTTCCATGAAAAAGGGGGGGGAACCTTGTTTGTTACTTCTCCGAATGCTTGCAGATTGTAAGCAAAGAGATACAGTTTGTGTGCTGTTAAAGCCTCACCTGTCTTGTCACTGAAATCCTTCACATGTATCTGCTTATCCTTTTGTACTATTTCTTCATAAAACAGGAATTTCATTGTTTTAGAAATCAGTCTACAATGGTTACTTTGGATATAATAATCAAACCACTTTAAAATTCTGATGTGCAGTCTTTCTCCATTGGAAGTATCCACTGTACAGCACACCAATGCCTAATTGCAGTCCACAGACTACTAAAAAGAGGAGAGAGGCCATGCTGCAGTCCCTGGAGTCTGCTCTGAGTGGTACAACGAAGTTTCTTCACGCATCTGTCTTATTTCCCCTCTCTTATGTACTACCTTTTTTTTCCCAACACTTTTTCCTGAGGGATAGTTTTATATTTTTTACATTTATTTTTATATTTATTGTCTGAAGTAGAACATACAAAAGTCACACTCTAACAGTGTTCAACGAAAATACTGCCCTATCTATCTGTCTGTCTGTCTGTCTGTCTGTCTGTCTAATTATGTTTAGGAACAAGTTTCTGCCGAAGTTAAGAATAAGCCAGTATGTCTGCAAGAAAATCACAGGCTTATTTATAGCTAAGTCAGAAATATCATCAGTTTCAGTATTAGATCTCTGAACAGAAAAATCCCTGGTGCAGGGCCAGAGTGAGGGACAGTGTTAGCAGTGATTTCATGTGCCCATGGTGAGGGCTGAACTATTTGACACCCCTGCAGTGATGAACTTGGGGAGAAAGCAGTGCTGACTCTCCCCACACACTTTTTCACCTTTTTGTCTGAGATGGAAATATAATAATTATATTTTACTAGAATGCCATTGGAAATGGAAGTGCTGTTCCTAATGTAGAGGTTGTAAAGTCATCAGAAGAGCATTAAGCAAATGTTATCTGTTTTACTGAAGAAATCAATTACACACAGATTGCCCAAACCAGTGACAGGCATAGTGAGGAGTAAAATCTGTTAAGCAGAAAAGTTGCAGCCATCAACATGTACAGATTTGCATGATATATGAATACAACTGATCAAGAATTTTAGCTTACAAAAATTACAGCAAAGAGAAAAATAAAAGAGAAAATCTAGATAAAGAAATTAAAGGCCCTTCTTAATGTTCATCATGCTATTTTATGCAGTGGGCAGCCCTCAATTTTTTTCTCTTTTCCTGGCATGGAGAAGAACTGGACAGGGATTTGCTACCTTGAAGATGGGAATTTTGAGGGACTGAGGATTTGACATTTGTCAGTTAGTGGTCTTTCCAAGATTAATATTCATTACAAATCTCCGTAGGATACTTGTGGTTTGCTATTTCAGAGTAATTCTTGGGTTAAGAAAAATGTATTCATATTACCATCTCTTTGTTTCTGGGTACGAAACAACTTATTTTAATGTTAAAAGAAAGAGTTATAAGATAATGCACAAGTTAGCAGATATTAACAATTACAACAAAGACTGCACTGAAATTGCTTACTAGAGAATATTTTACGTGCAGAAGAACATTTGCACATTGATATGTTGGATGGTTCACTTAGCATCCATGTTTTAATTTTTAAGGAACAGAAAGGTGACAGCTCTACAGTTTGCAAACACTGGCTGCTCAGAAATGAAAATATGAAAAAATTAAGTTCTGCTTCTGAAATATTGGTCTTTATGACTGATAAGAGAAAAAAAAAAAAGATGCGTAGGTAAAACTACTCTGACAAAAAATCCCCAGTCAGTCATGCCTCTGTCCTGGCTTTTCCACTGCTGATACTCAAAGCATTACACATCCTTACAGAGAATATCTCTGTTCAAAAGGACTGTCAAGACTGTTAATTACTCAGGTGGAGTTAGCATACAGCTCATTAAACCATGTCAAAACTTTCAGTCCTTCTCCACTGTATCAGTCCCTTTAGGGGCTCCCATATCAGGATAATTTGATTCTTAAAAATACATTAATTCAGATCATACATTACACCAACAAATTATTCCACTTTCTTTGTAAAACAAGTCTGATCCAACCAGAACTGCTATTGCAGCAAAGACAGCTTCTGTAATTAATATGTAGTGGGTGTGTCTGGTGCAGGCAAGGATCATTTGCAGGCTGTGTTATCTGGGTAACACATAAAGAATTGGCATTGAAGAATTTTATTACTTGCAGCAGAAATATAAAAATGAGACATATTTTTTACAAAAATGTTATCACAGTTGTACGAAGTTCATAGTCTGAACAGCGGATATTTAGGTTGAATCAGAAATGATCACAGACAAGTTTGTCCTTCTAAATTTCTTCCCTTTGGCACAAATAAGTTTCTAGTGACAAATCTATAAAAGAAGTTATCACAAGCTTTTGAAAGTTTAGAGTAAGTTTAGAATAATTTTACAGGTGTTGTCAGAGATGTTCCTGGTACTTACAAACACAAAACACAGTTAATCAAGACATTTTTGGAACATTTCAAATCTTATTTTTCCAGGGCAAGGTTCAGGTATTGTGATGAGAGTTTGTATCCTGTGCAGACATTCATCACCCAGGAAATTAACTTCCAAAATGAAGAAGAACCTTGGTCACTAAGTTCCTTCTGAAAAGATCTGTAAGGCCACTTGAAAAAATCCCCGAAGATGTCCATGTGCAAAATGCTTGGTAAGGTTAGCTGCAATTTATTATTACTATATTTTATTATTATTATTATTATTATTATTATTATTATTATTATTACCACTACTACTACTGTTATTTAATTCAAACAAAGCTTATTTGATCTGGTGAATAAACTGGCTGAGACCATTTTTATTCTAGAGCCTGAAAATCAAAGCACTGGATTTTGTTTATCAGAGAGGTCACTTGGGTTCATGGTACTCTATTATTCCATACATCTTCATTCAAAACAATTAGAATTGATTTATGGACATGTGAGTCCTTCCTTATGAGTAAAAGTATCTTTGCATGCTGATTGTGAAAATCCTTTCTTTAAAACAGGAACCTATAATCAGAATTTTTGTTATTACTCCTGTGTACTGAATAGAAACTAAGGAACCAGACAGTGGAATAATGTTTCACAGGGGTGGGTGGGCTAGATAGTACAAGACTGGCCACAGATTTTAGAAGGAGGACATGAGTGTGTTCATTATATTCAATCATTCCAGTTAGCTTTATCAGAAAAACTAGATCAGCCCAAAGTTTATAAGATCTATGACTGAAGAGTAATCATTTACTTCTGAGGAAGACCTAACTCAGTTAAACATGTTTCTAAAATGACATTTCTACAATGGTTTTCAGCCCTTGATGTATGAAAGCCATCATCACGGTTTTAAAGTCTAGTCTGTTGCTAAAATGTGCACTCCACAGGAGCCAAATGCTCATTCTTACTCTGCTTTGCTGAAGAAAAGATTCGGAACAAAATATAAAGGACAATTAAACAGGCAGAACACTTTCTCCCCTAAAATCCTCATGTTGCTAGAACTACGATAATCTTTGGATTTATCACACCAGATCTCCAAGTGTGATAATGCATCTTTAACATATGAACTTCAAGCTAAAAATATTAAACATGTGTTTCCTCCTTCTATAGGATAAGTGCTGAAATGTCACACACTATTGGAGAAAATGACCCGTAAGTGTTTTTTTTCCTCCTACTGGAGCAGTTAGTGTGGCGTGCAGTGAACCAAATCAACAATGTGATTCAAGCTGTCTCTGCAGCGTCATGGTGAAAGAAAGGATAAACTATAAAAACTACCCTCCTACAGCTCTTAGTTCTTGCTTCCCACACTTTAACATCTTCTGTCACCCCTGGCTCTTTTACTGACCCATGCTAAGCTAAACTAAAGGATGATAAGTTTGCTGCCTTTGCCCTTGTCCTAAGGGGCTGCGCATTATCCTATCAAGCATCAGAAGCCATTTCTGTGGGATATTTGTCAAACTACGAAGTCCTCTTAGAACAAATGAAATGGGCAGCGAATTACAAAAATGTCATTCTCTAAAGGAAATGGATGAAGGCTTTTGTTCTCCAGTAATAAATAGATGCCATAGGCTTATAACACTATTTTTTTATTACATTTGACAGGGTTACTATTTCCAGTTCATTAAGGAAACAGCTTGAAAAATATTTTTTCATACGCTTTTAAAAATAATGTTTTCCCAGTAATAAATATAAGCAATAGCTCACATAACGTTAACTTCAACATCAGGATTCATTTCAAGGTAGTATATACGACATTACCGTATATATAATGGAAAGTTTTAAGGATATATTTTTTCCGCATATATAGACAATTATTTAGCTGGCAGGCAAAGAGCGTATAAGCAATAATGCATGTCCCCAGTTTTTAAATGATTTTAGTATTGTTTTTATGTTTTGGTAAACCAATGATCTTGTTCATGATGGTCTCATGGAACCTCATGATATATATGCCATAGGCTAAGGTCAAGCAAAGGAATAATAACTCACCTCTTTAAATGAATGCTTCAAAGTAAATCTTCTATGTTTAATAGCAGTAAACAGAGGTCAGGATGACACTCTCCCAGGCTTGAGAATAAAGCCTGTGTGTTAATATTCTCTAAGAATTACAGCTGCAGCTCTGGGTGACAAAATGTTTGCTAAAGCGTGTCCCTGATAAAATATTTTACAGTGCTATGAATGGCACCATGTATTTGAAATTTTACAAAAAGATAAACTGAGACACGCACATAGAAATACAACTCATGATACTATTGCTGTTTTCCTTTGCCTTTAAATACTGTTTTTAAATGCTTCGTAAAGGATCATTAACTGTTTTTGCGCAAAGAAAGTTTTGTGTTAAGTGACTGAAAATATTAACGGATGTAGGATAAATTCACAGTAGAGAATATATCTGCTCTGTCAGTCAAAGCATTTCAGTGTAAGGTGCATTTCTCTCATCATCCACTAATCAATTATTAAGGGAACATTTTATTTACATCAAAATACAGCATTTCTAATGTTTACCCTCATTTTTTGCCAGTAATATTCTTTCAAGTACTATATTGCTGAAACTAGTTATTGTTGATTACAAGTGAACATTTTGTTAATCAGAAGAGTGCAGAATTGATTTTGTAGGAAGATAAATCAGTAAACCAGATCATTAATTGCACCCCTGCTTTGTAACTATTTCACTAACTCTAGACTAATTATAATCAAATTTTTATTAGTAAGATCATCTCACAGTTTACGCTGGACTAGAATCAAATGCAGGGTGAACAGTAAAGAATATACTGATAAATACACTCCTTCATTGCAGTGCTATTTTTCAAGACAGACACCAATGCACATTTCAGATTAGGCGCTGCCCTTAGTTATCATTAGTCAGGCAGAGACAACTAAACTTTATGATGAACAGCTCCAGGCAGTCCAGCACATTCTCTTTCTCCCACCATACGCCAGAGCTCTATTGTTTTGTGTGTGTGTCCTCCCATCCTCAGGTGAGCTCAGATTCCTTCAGATGAACCAACCAGCTGGACCCTGGCCACTTGTCCTTCTTCATGCCAGGTTGAAGGCTTCAGTTCTCCCTTTAGCTCAGGCACCAACCCTGGAATACAGGAAACATTTCCTCCATCCTTACTTGGACAGGCAGTAAGACTGAGAATTGTGTTTCACTGTAGACCCAAAAAGCCTTTTAGATGCTGTAGAATAAGCTTCAGGTGCTCACCCTCTTTCTAAGCTTCCAGAGGACAGAGATTTGAGGGAGCTAAGCACATACAAGAAGCCATTTGTCAGCTCTGTTCTTTAATGTTCCTAAAGAAACAACTTAGAACGAGGTTGGAAGTGAAGAAAAGAGGATGGGCAAAACTCCAGTTATTTGTTCTCATGAAGATAGAGCCTGCTTGCATGGGAAGCAGGGAACAGAGCTGTGCTCACTGCTGTGTACACTGAGAAAGCTTTCCAGTAAGGAGGAGGAGCAACACCACTGAAGGGCAGCCTGTTCCAGCTGACACTCGAGCTTTTGGAATTTAGATCCATATGAACTTCCTTTTATGCAGCCATTTTTAATGCTGAGGAAAGCTGAAGCAAACAGAATTACTCTCGATTTTAGTTTGAACTGATGAAATTTTTCTGCTGAAACAGAAATGACAGAACATTGAAAAAAAAATAGGAAAGAAGAAAAGAAATGATAACTAGACAAAAATATTTCAAATTGAAAAGTTTTATGTGACACTTCCAGTATGCTTAGCTTTTAGGTGCTTTTAGTGACAATCTTGGAAATGAAAGTTAGTCTTACAAAACATTTTAATGGAAGGGAATACTCTGATAGAAGTCTCTGATCTAGTTGAAGCAGATTCTCTGCCTGATTGATGGAATAAATGTAATTATTCTCCTTCTGTGAATCAGTAGAATGTCATCAATAGAGAGAAATCAGGCTATCCCTCTGGCTATGGTGTTTTCTTGGAATATTGCAGACTATTTGTTCAAGAAAGACCAGAGACTCCAGAACAGTTGTTCTGGAAACTGGATGCACAGTGTAACCATGGGACTTGCTGGGTAACAACAATCACCTCTAGTAATGATAAACAGTGAACACTCTGCTTTGTTCTCTCACACTGTGTTGCATGTTAGCCAAATTATCAAGTAAAAAGTTTTTATTCATCCCTACACTATTTGATCTGAGGAAAACAATGCCCATCATCATCCTTCCCTTAAAGTGGCAGCCTCATTGAGATTCCCCACATTCTGAGGAGATTTGCAATGCCCCTGTTTTCGGGGGCAATGTTGCTTTTAGTGTTAATAAGAGCTCCACACAGACACAAAAGAAGAAGTTTACTTCACATGAAGATTACAATTTTAGGAATATGTTATCTGAATTGTCTGCTAGAGAATATTCTGGCGTAGGTTACTAGTAGTGCTTGGATCAGGATTTCAGGTTGCCTTGATCTTATTTTTTTTTGGAGAACTGAACTTCCTGCAGCTTTTATGGATTTCAGGATAGACACTAGACCTCTTTGCCTGGGAAAGCCAGGCCCACCTACTGAGATTTAGCTGCCAAAAAGTTATTTTAGCAGCTAACCTTAATACACCCAGTTTTGAAAAACCTGTCTTTGATTTTTTAGCATTCATCTCTGCATGCTCTAAACAGTTTGGGAATATTACTGTACGCTGTCAAACAGCTGCTGCGTTTCACTCCAGGCATGCATGAAGTGATTGCCGTACAGTTTTTCATACCAATTTGCTAGGTTTGCGTAGTGCTCTGGGATCCTTTAGATGAAAGGGACCATATTAACAGTTAGATTATTACAGTGGAACCTTCACTAACAGACGCAAGCTAACCTTATTCACCTGTCCTAACATCCAGTAAAATGTTGGTCTTCTTGAAAGTTCCCTTTTATTAGTTACACTGTATTATGTGACTACCTGTTATAATGGTCAAAATTATATTGGTCTTGTTGGTGGCCGATAAAAGGGTTTTAGTTCTGATAGTATTTAAAACCATGAAAACATTCAGGAACGGGAAAAGACCATCTGGTGCAACACGCTTGCTTTTGTGAACACTCACAGCACAGCTTTCCTAAAAGCAGAACTGCTATATTATCAGACAAGGCTGAATTCTTTACAGGCAAAGTTTGATATGAACTCTCCAGTGGAAATGCCCTGAATAGTAAACACAAAAAGCTGTTTTAAAAAGATATACTTATTTTACTCCACCAGTCCTACAGGTTCTGTTGCAATAGGCCTTAGAAAGGCAGACATAATCCTAGAGTCAGCCCCAGCTCTCAGAAAGCTTTTCCATAAGAGCCTGCAAGAATGGGACTCAAATAGCACTGGGTTGAATGGGTAGTATGTGGGAACTCTTTCATCTGGCAAAAATCAGTGATGTGATGAATTTTAATTCATGAATGCATTTATACATCATATGTGGTTTGGCATCTCTTCCAAGTGCTAGAGATGTTACCAGGTCCTGTGATTTTTATCCACTTTACCCATAAAGCCAGAGCATGCAGAAGTTTGTCCAGTTCAGTGAAGAAAATTACACACACGAATACACACTCATACATGCTGTTTTTATATGGAAAAGACTGGGGCAAATAAAATGCACCTGTATAGTAACCACAATTAATAAGTTCATCTGCTATTTTTTTAAAGCTCCATGCAAAATAGCTGGTACAGCTGGTGATTTAAATGTGAAAAAGAAATAACAAATATAATCACATTTTAAAGCAAGAATTTACTTACAAAAACATGATCAGTGAAAATAAAAATCTCCAAAATTAAGTCACAATTAATTATGTGAAAGCTTAATAATAAGAAGAGTAAGAATGGATTTACAGTCATACTTAGACTTCATGTTTAAGAATTTCAGCATTTTTGTCAAACATTAAATATCGGAGAAGTGTAGATCCTACAAATAAATAAAGACCAGACCATGAGCCAAACTAAGGAAAAAATCCCCCTAAATCTCACTTCAGGCTTGTGCAGTCAGTACTGCATAGTTTTCCCAAAACTGGAATAACTTATTTGTTTTCAAGAAACAACTTTAAAAATCAAAGCGTACACTCAAAAACAGCCGATAATTAGTCTTCATCATGGCTTACTGTTACAAGTCACAGAATCACAGGATTGCAAGTGTTGGAAGGGGCAACTAGTGATCATTAGGTCCAATCCACCTAAGTCCTCACGACTTGTTTGGAAAAAAGGGTAAACCAAATTAATTTATGTTAGATACCACTTCAGCAGGCAAGTAGAAAAATGTTTTCCTTAGGTACTAATTCATGCATGCTGCATCACTGTGAAATATATAAAACAGGGAGATACTTCCCAGGTCCCAAATCCTTTCACATCTCTAGATTACCAGAGGCTAATGACAGTGCCATGAAATTGAGGTCAGTTCTCATCAATTTCAATGATCGCTTTTACAAAGAGTGAGTCTGATCCAACAGCTGTAGTTTCCACTTTCCAAGGTATCTAAAAAGAGCTAATATTTTGAAGAACCCGTGAATTCCCTATGCTATTTTCAGTGTGAAATAAGACTTGACTGAAAGTGAGCATTTCACAGCGTTTGTCATGTAAGCTCAAAAGTGCAATTTTAATGTTACCTGACAAGGGGGAAACATCCACCACCTTACAGAAAGTGCAACTTAAAAGAACGATTATTTCAGGGGTGTCATAAGTTTCATTTCACTTACAGACTTGGTAAGTGAAAACAAAGTACTGATCTCGGATAACTCAAATGTCTTATCATATATGGGTCTATCAGTGTCAACTATATCAGCACCCTAGAGAAAGTATCTATGTTCACCTGCGCCCCCCTACTGTTGGCACATATTGTTTTTCTCATCGTAATTGAGTGCCACAGGACAGTTGGCATAGAATGGTCTTGGTTTAATCAGCTCAAAACATCCAAACAACTCTTAATCATATACATTACATGAGACAAACATTCACAAAATTAATATTGATGTTGTGTATGGTAGCAAGCAAGCTTGTCAATGTGGGAGGACCGTACTATTTTAATCAACAGCAACAAATGCTCCTGAGCCTGTGCATGACCAAACCACTGACCTTGCTGCTACAGCTGAGTATTTCAGTGCCCTGTTTCTTCCAGGTGGAATAAAGCTGCATTCTCCTTCATGAAGGAAAATGGGATTAATTTCTTGCAAAGCTATTCCTTGTAATGTTCAATTTTTACTGAGTTGCCTTAAATATATACAGTACTAAGGAAAGTTATTCTTCCTGGTAATATTTCAGAAAAAAAATCACTCCTATTTATGCAGATTTCAATTCTTTTTCCTTATCTTGCACATTTGGAAACCAAGATGAAACCATGGCAGACATAAAATCTTCAATTCAGTATCATGTTTGGCTTCCATTTCTCCCACAACTGTATACATCATCTCATTTACCTAAGACGGGATAGCCAAGCACAAACAGTTGACAGAACACAGCTGAATGTATTAGAGCCAACAGCAAGCAGAGACTCCTAGACATGGGGGACACCTATACTGATGGCTCAGTTCTGAATGTATTTCTGAAGTGAATCTCTTAAAATTGTATTTGGGATTGCAAAACTAAAGGGTCCACTAGTGTCTGTGCTGCTTTCTCTTCCAAAGAAAATAAATAGATCGCACACATCTCTGTGTTCCAGATCATTCTGGATGTCCTGTTCACAAGACTACGTGATTACTAGTATATGTAAAATCTTTGAATATGAATGTACCACTAAGGACGTCGAGTCTTCAGCATCAACAGTTTCACTCGAGACATCTGTTCTTACTGGACTGCAATGTTTGTTAATGGGAAGATAGCTTCTGTGAGCCAGAATGCCTTCCCTTGCTGCTCATTCACTCCCTTAATGTGCTCTACCCCCTTGAAAATACATTTTGGGCTATATACTGGGAAAGAACTGAGGGAAGTCAAATAGCTTGAATGAAAAATTAATCATAAGTTTAAGCACATTATCCTCTTATTTTTATTTTATTTTATTTTATTTTATTTTATTTTATTTTATTTTATTTTATTTTATTTTATTATTTTATTTTATTTTATTTTATTTTATTTTATTTTATTTTATTTTATTTTATATTATTATTTTATTTTTAAGACAAAGCATCTATGATGTTGTTTTTCAATAGTGTTCTAGAATGGACAACACAAAATTAATATAAATGAGAAGAAAGTTAAGCGTTAATAGTTAGGACATTTTCTTGCATTGGTTTTCCCACGCACTCTTTTCTACTGTTTCCTCAATGAAATGTAATGTCACTAGGCTCGATGGGCTCTGGATAAACACTGTTGTAGCCTTGTTTAACCAGTGCCAACTACCTTGTATCCCTAATTCAGTAGCTTCTGGTATCCCCTACAAAGTGGAGAGCAAGCAATAGACTGCGATGAGTACCCTTGCTATTACTCAGTCAAAACCCACAGAATTGCTGTGTGCTTTCAAAGATAAAAATGGATTAATCTGAAGAGTTCTGTCATAATACATGCACTGCTCAGCACAAAAGAAATGCTACATATGCTAGCCTTCATTTTGCATACTAGACCAGTGTGATAGATAACAACTCACATTAACATTAATGGGCCTAAACTAATTTACACAAGATTCAATTTGGCCCATAGGAACTATATTAAATGTGATCTTAAATTGATTTATTCAAAATATGTATATTAATATTTGTGTATCTAACAGATGTAATAATATTCTGCCCGTCAGAATATTATTAGAAAGGTCACTGGAACATTAAAAACACAATGTTTGTATCAAAAAAAAGAACATCAGTTTTTAAGATGAAAAAGAAAAAGAAAAAAAAACAAAAACCAGAAACACTGAAATCACTTCCAGCTACATAAAACCCATCAGGTCATTTTCCATACTAAACAATGAGCAATGACCCTGTCACCCTGTAACAACACTACTTCTAATCTACTTAAAACCATTCTAGGCCCCCCTTGTGTGTATTTACTTACAGAAACCTAACTGTTCATCTCACACACCCTCAGTTTTCAACCTCTCCTGATCTGCTGCAATAGTGTAACTCATTCAGTATTGCCAACAATGTCCACTTTATTTATGTAATTTGAAGGAAAAGGGGAAAATAGATGGTTGTTCCTGATGCAGAATAGCAATATTTTCCCCCTTTCAAGCAGATAGATAATAAGAGATTTCTGAAGGCAGTCCAGAGGACTCAGCATGGTGTGTGACCCTAGCAAATTCATCCAAGCAATACATGGGGGTGAAATTGGTGGGGATGTGGGGATGGGCTGGTTTGGAAGGGCTTGAATATTTTTTTGAGGAAACATTAACTGAGCGTAGAGATTAAAAATGTCTATTTAAAATGTATGCATATTCTTGATATATGTGTGCATTCTATGCACATGTAAGAATATACATTTATGTGCAGACTATGTCACAGCTTTTCCTAATTCATCACATTATGAAGGAAATCTACTATTTTAAAACATGCATATGGCATGCAGGTGCAGATACAGATATCCAAATAACTGTCTATGCATGCACACCTACACACATATAACACTGCAACATCTATGTGTATGCATATGGGCCTGGAAATACGAGATTCACACAGAGCCACACAGCGATGGCATCATGAAAAGCAGCAGAAGCTGTCCCAGCTTTTCTCAGGGCAGCCTGCAGGAGTAGCCTCGCTGAGCCCTGCGGGAGCAGAGCAGTATGGGGGCATCTGACGGTGCAGTCTGAGAGCATGCACACAGTTTATCCACAAAGTATGTATGTGAGTAAACTGTATGCTTACTGCATGCCAAACAAGGCACAAATGCACGTAGTTACATAAATCTTAGGTGCAGAAAAGATGTGTCAAGGCTATAATAATTGTCACGCCAGAGCTCAATGGGATGCTCACATTAGAGCAGATTAGTGGGCATTGTCTGAGTTTTTGTGTGCTTACAGTTCTAACACAGGCAGAAAACTGACTGAGGTTCCCTCAGTGAGGCTGCTTTTTTCATCTAGACAGGGTGGTGTGCTGAGTACTAAACCTCCACCGAAGTGTTAGGAAAAAAGCCAGCTTCAACCAACAAGTTCAGTGTTTTCACAAATTTCACGTCATCACAGGTGATAAAATATACACAGTGTTTGCCTCGGATCTGAAAAAGGCTTTTCCCCCTGCTACAGCTCTAAAGCTTATTCTACATTTTAATACTTCAGACAGTAGCTTGTCCACCTTCTTTTCATGTCTACCTCTTTCCCCTTTCCTTTCTTTCTGTCTCTTTCAAGCATTGTATTACATGAAATTCAGACCTTATTTGGCAGGATTTTATACAGTCTGTGGTGAGAGCTGAATTCTGAAAATGCTGAGGAAACACTGGCTAAGTGGGGAAATTTATTTGCCTGAGCCAGAGATAACATCTTTCTCAGACTTCTCTTTAAAACACTGGCACTTGTCAAGCAGAATTCTCCCGTTCCCCCTTTCCCCTCTCTCTCATAAGCACACACGTGCACACTTATTAAGGATGCAGCAGAACTTAGCTGACACTGGAAGCCAGAGTTTTTATTCATTCTGCTGCTTCACCCAGTAGAAAGAAAAAAGAAATCAGAAATGTTGCAAGAAAAAAAAAAAAAAAGCCACTTTTTTTTTTTCTTTTCTTTCGAGAACATTCAGCCCTTCTCCTCCTTTTGTTTTTTAAAAACTGATCTATGCCACTATGTGCCAGCCTGGCTTTCACATTTCTCTTAATCAGAAAATACATCTGTAAAGCAGGGTCCAAATTTTGGCATTCATTTTTATGGTCACAGAGTAATGTTCAAGTAACATCATGTAAAACATAAACAGCGAGGGCACAGCCATCATTTTTCATCCAAAGCATACGGCAAAACTGAAGAACAGCCTCGCACGCCCCGTTTTGGAGTGTTGCTTCTCCGACACAGCTGCATGTTCAGGGGAGGACAGCTGGGGGCAGATCTGGCAAAACCTCTGACGGACAGTGAGGCTGCAGCCCAAATGAAAGGCACCGACTGTAAGAGGGGAGGGAGTTCAGCACCAGAGCATCCACACTGAGCTTTGACCCAGGCACTGACCGCAGCGTGTCCCATCGGTGCTGGTTGCGGGGCCACCTCCAGCAGGGAGCCCGTGCCTGAGCTGCATCCTGCACCACCAGCTCACTCACACACAGCCGAGACCCCGTCGAGAAATCAGCATGCAACCCAAGAAAGCATCCTTTCCTCTGGAATAAAAATTAATATTACTTGTCATATTTCATGTCTGAGCTCTTTTCATGCTTTATCCTCTGGTAATGAGGGCTAAATTACCAATATTAGTAGATTTTCATGGCTAGCACAGAAAGAGCTGTTACCAGAATAAATGTTTGCATTGCTGCTGTTGGACACAGGCTTTGCTAATGCAGCTTTGCTAATTATTTCTAAATAGGCAATAATCTGCATCCCCTAGTGCTGGGTAGTGGATTGGCCACGTACCTGCTATTTCCCTTATTTACATGTTTTACAACTTTATCAACTACACTAATTACACTCTGAACACTGTTTAAAATTTTCTGTTAATAGAGATACAATGATGCACCAGAGGATGTGTATTTATGCCATAATTACGCCTCTGTTCCTGCGATGCAGTCTCCAATTAGCTGTCGACGGTGGCACAAGCAGCTGCCTGATATTCTAAAGCAGTGAAACATCTGCACGGCGGATGATATGCTCACATGGATATTTTTTTTTAAGCCTAGAAATTTACACCCAAGGGAGTGCAGACAAATAGGAGCCTGTCATGTGTAGGGATGATTAGAAATCCTCACCATGGCAACATTGGAGCAGCCATGTCACAGAGTGAGGGGACACATGTCTAGATGAAGGCGCTAAAAACATTTGCCTTTTTTTTTTTTTTTTTTTTAGCTCCAGCATTCCCAACTTCCCTCCCTCCCCCGCTCCTTTTCATACTCTTCTCTTTGCAGCTAAAGCCAACCAAAACAGCAGGTGAAAAGGCCAAAATCTGCAGCCCATGCAAGGAATATGACACAGTAGATTTAGTGTCAGGAAAACAGCAAGCAATCAGAGGATGCTGCCAGGCATCCACTGGATATTTCCTTTCAGGTGGGGGAGGGAGGAGGTGGAAAAATAAAGGAGCGAAAAAATATGGGCATCGTTTGAAATAAAGCACCGCTGCCTTGATCCTCGAATGACATTTAGTAGATAATGCCCATTTAACCCTCATTAACAATTTTTCTCTGACTAGTTGACCAGTCAGCATATACTGATGGGAGTGGGGGAGGGACAAGAAGGTGAAAGCCTGGTGCAAGCCTTCGTTCCCAGCACATTGTTTCAGCGCTGAGCCATTGTATGCATAGAAAGTTTGGCAGATGACTGATTCACTGTATTCTCATCTTTAGACTGAAAACTATTAATTTTATCAGACTCCTTCTGGGCCATTGCCATTTGCAATATATTATCAATTTCACAGAATAAAATCATTTTAATTATTCAAGGCTTCATTTATAATGGAAGTTCATCTGAATTTTTGGGGGGGCAGCATTGGTTTGGACCCAGACCTGTGGTTCTTGTCTCAACTATCTACACTTCCTCTTGTCAGTCGAAAAGATATTTCAACAAACATTCTGAGAGAAGGCTATAATGCAGTACTGAAATCTTGCAAACGCAGTTCATCTTTAAGTCTTTTTTCATTCAGACTGATGGAGAATTTGAGAGACAAGCTGCCCTTACCTAGAAAGAGCCCACATCAATTCATTCTCACTTGAGCCTCAAACACTAAGCTAACCCTAAGATGCCTCTTTTACTTGTTTTAAATAACAATTTCAAAATAGTTTTCTAAAACTGCATTACAGATTTGTATACCCCTGTCACAAGTTAGTGGCAGAGTAAAGCAGAAGTTCCAGTGGCAGCCCCAGAGGCTCTGCACGTACAGATACACCATGGACTTCTGCATCACACACTGCTCTGAGCCCTTCTGTCAGCATCATGCAAGTCAGGCCCTAATGTTACTTCTAATTAAATCCCAAGCAAAATAAGTAAATTAATTAGCATTTACTGACTTCAGAGAGCGTGCCCTAAATATCTTGAGAACAAGAAACCAAAACATTTTCTGAAGGTAATGAGGAAGTTTCCCAGTGTAATTACTGAGTGTATGTGGTGAAACTCTGCATGGTGTTACAGGGTACCTGTTTCACCATACTATGTGCATAAATTTCACTTGTTATTCATTGTGCATACCCTGTTTTGCTCAGTTCTCATACGGGAGAGCATGATATTAAGGAGCCACTATGTGTCAGTGCAAGGACAGAGTTTATCTGATAAACAAGTCATTTTTGGAAACTGCAGATGCTCCTACTGTGAAGCATTAAACGTGGCCCCTCTTAGATACACAGAATGGGGTTCTGGTCGACTGAGCACAGGCTGATAAGCTCTGCACAGCTCTGAATGCTGTTTGCCCACATACTAATGTTAAACAAAAGAACTGCAGACTGCAGAGAAAGGATGCGGGTCAGACAACTAAATTGCTTAAACCCTTAGGCAGCCTTCTGAAAAGAAAAGGCATGAAAGAAGCTGATATGAGCTTTTATGCAGGATTGTTCTGTTTATTATCCCTGTTAAGAAAATGATGGCAAGTATCTTGTTAAACTATATATTTCCAAATAAGACAAGAGGAGAGCCACCTACTAAACAAGACACAATATGCCACTGGTCATTACATGATCAGCCATGTATCGGTTTTACATTATTTCCAGATTATGTATACTATAAAAAGACAATAATAAAGCTGTATAGATAATAACAAATACAGTTAAATTGCATTTCCTTTGCAGTAAATCATCTGATTTGTCTTCGGAACTTTGTAGGTAATAACAGTCTGTCATCATAGAAATCTACTTTGTGTTAAATTTTCACAGTCTTGTATTAAAACTTTGTTAGAGTACAACTGCTATAACTCTATACAGCTACATTATGCTATAACTTAATAATAAATCTATGACAATGTATATCACTGTGACAACATCTAAACTTGTCTGGAAGAAACAGTGATGTGGTTATATTACAAGATTTCTCCTAATGCTAGTATAATAAAAAACTGAAAAAAACAGTTGTCTGAAAAAAGGTGTGGGTAGAAAATGTATGTGGCTTGATGGAGTCTGTACATTCCCTAAAGCTTGCTTGAATTGCTCACCCCACTCCACACAGAAAATTCTTCTTTCATTGCGGTGTGTTTCTTTCTTGGTCTCTTATATGCTAATTCACACAAACACACAAAGCACACACTAAGTGGAGCAGTGTGTACCTAAGGATTGGGATGCTGAACTGTAGCCATGTGTAGGTAAATCACTGGACAATCCAAGAGCATAGAGAGGTTGCATTCAAAATCATTATATCCTGTTTACAACAGATGCTGCTCTTAACATGATTATCAGTCTTATATTTGGAGACTCACAACTGCACCAAAGTTAAAATCTTCATATTTCAAAATTAAAAATGTATACAAGACTGGATCCTATTGTCATCTCTCTGACATAGAGAGACACTGAAAGAATGTTCTGCAACTCAGTGCTAATGATGGACTGGAAACTGCTAATGCTGATGGCAAATGAAACAAGCAAGTTTATGGCAAGTCATAGAGTGCTGATCAGCAGAACAGCTTCACACCTGCTGGATTTGTGGTTCAGGGGATGAGGGTCAATACCATGTCTTTATGCATGGTCCCACACTAATCTAGAATTCATACAGAATTGAGAGCCCTCTCCAGCACTCCAAAAGAGCACATCCACACATGCAGCACAAGAGGGGATCTTGTGTTGGCTATTCTCTTGGCAGACCACTAGTGGAGTAAGTTACATGGCAGACTGGTTGAAATGACTAGAGGCTTTGTTCAAGGGCAGACACAAGAGGGCATGCTCAGGGCATAGGAGGAAAATACTTAGTGCAATAAAATTTTTGTTTTGTTTTGGATGCTTAAATTTGCAAATTCAACACATCATTACAGGATACATCACTCACAGTTTTAATTTTGAAAAGCATCTAAACAATCACTGAGACATTAATATTTATCTTTGCCTAACAGGGCTTTTCAATCTGAATAATTACTTTTTTCAACTCATTTTTCAAATAATTTTTGTCAATGCAAGCATTTTGACAAGTAGCCCAGCAACTGATAAAAAATTGCCTTCTTGCACCCAGCACTCTAGTTCAATGAAATAAGAAAAGATTGCTGTTAATATCTTACAAAGTAGAAGCAAGATCATGGAGATCATGGGTGCTTCTGCATTGTAGTGGAGGCTGTTGGGCCAGATAGGAGGTTATATTTCTGGAACCTTAATCTCTGTCCTGATTCCCACAGTATGAATTACTGTTGCAAGCACCGTTACTGGACACTAACAGTTTAGGCTTTGGTACGTTGTGGTAGACATGCCCTCAGTCATTTGAAGGAGGAGCTGAGCTCTTTGCTTATGTTTATCTGAACACATGCACGTAGAAAATTCATACATGTGCACACAGACATAGACAACTATTTTTGGCAAATACTTAGTATTTTTTGATTTTTTGTATGTAATCCCCACAGGTGGGCCATACCAAGTAGACATTAGACGTGTTTTATTTCACAGTTTTGGCTATTTGGAGCTTTTAACTGTTAACAAGGCTTGGTTAGGCACAAGGGATGAATTCAGTTAAAGATAAAAATACATCAATGCAATCCAAGGACTGCATATACTTCCCATTGTAGATTCATTGTAGAATAAATATGCCATCAAAATGTGAAAGGTGCTCATGGCCACAGCATGTGGTTCTGAACTATCAAAATTTAACCCGTCTTTAAAAGACAGAGTTTGTGTACACACCTTTAAACTTAATTTAACGGCATCTGTTTTCATTATTCACTTGAAGAAAAAATATATACAGCTAAAATCCTCTGTCTGAGATCAAGATTCTTCTTGATTTTGTTTGTCTGGGGAACAACAACAGCAAAGGACAAGTTTTGAGAATGTCTATCTTTATTCTTCTTCTCAATTGTCTTTCTTTCTCCTGAGGTATAATCCAGTAAAATGCTGAGTATCCTTTATGCGCAAAATTTCCTGTGAAATTTACACCTTCTCATCAGAGTCAGACTCTGTTGTCCTGCAGAATAGTAAGTAATATACTGGATTTCTGCAATTTTAGAGGTTCACTCAGATGTCATGTATTTCTGTGTCTCAGAATGTGTGGAACATTCTGTGCATTTCACTGATAGCGCTGTAAATTAATGAATCTACAAAAATAACTTTTAAATTTAAATAGACTGATACAGTCTATCCACTGTTGGATCACTTGAACTTTATCCCTCTAGCAAGCGTATTCAGAAAAAAGCTTTGTATATTAACTCCCAGATGGTGAAGTATTGTTTTTATATTTCAGTTAAGGACTGAAATTGGGAAATTTCTCTTTCACACCTCAATATCTGTGTAGCTTGCACTATTATGCTCAGCTGTATTATAGAGCAAGAAGCCTTTAAAATATGTAAATTTCCAGATGAATTTCTGAACAGAGAATGGTCGTACAGACTCTACGCATTCCAAAAACAGAGAATGTCAAAAGAAAGGAAACAGATCAAAACAGTGTTTTTGACATTACTTTCAATTAAAGCTGCATCTGTGAGGTCCACATACTCTTGGTGAATTTATAAAGGAAAAAAAGACATGAAGGAATTATTCTACGCTGGATGGTGGAGCAGTACCAAATAAATGGTAAGCACTATTTCAGTACATTAAAATCCCCTCTGGTACTGATTTCAGATCTCTTTCACTGTCTTAATACTAAAAATATTCTATTCTGGAAGGAAAATTTGATTTCCCAAATTTTAGAAGAAAAGCAAAGAAATCTTATGAATTAAGCTAAACAGACTATTGTCTTCATTCTTACTTTACCATAGATCCCAAACACCATTAATTTAAGGATATCCTATTACTTCTCTTTTACTATAAAACTTGGCAATTCCAGTCTTCAAATACCTTCTTGTTATAGACAAAAACTGAGTGTCAACACAACATTCATATGAACAGCTTCTTCAATACTGCATGCAAATTATGCATTTTAGTATTCAAATGAGCATTTAGGTTTTTAAGCAGAAGTTTACACACAAGTGTCTGACATATGTATTCCTTTATATATAGCTAGGATGAAATTAGCCTATCAGCTCAAGCTATAGACTATAAAAACAATGCTGAAAGTAAGAGGAAAACAAGCCTTGTGGGCAGAATAAAATGAGAGCAAACAAGACTGTTTAAAGATCGTGGTCTTTTACAGAATAAGAATGTTTCAAAGGAAGAAAATATAAAAAGGGACTTTCAAAATCCGGGACAAAATCTTTAATGCTGTCTGATTTTACATTTTTGACAGCTTCTAGGACTTGGAGCAGTATATTTTTTCACTTCTAGGACTTTGGTGAGAAGTTTTCCTCATTGACTGCCTCAGTTGGTATGGGATTCCTGTGTCCTGTCTGTACAACCTATCCTGTCCTGAACAAACCAGGTTAGCAGCTTCAGTTTGTGGACATGGCAGGGATAATCCTGGTTGTCTGTAATCTTACATCGAATCTGCCATCAGATTTGACCTGATATCCCCAGCCAGAGTTGATATGTAATGCAGTAGTTACTCGGGCTAAACTTCTAATTAGTCTTTCAGATTTTAAAAGCAATTGCAACAAACAGGACCTAGGATTATGAAGCACCTGCAAGCCCACAGCCTATGGAAAAAACAATCTCAAGCACTTGTATTTTGAGTGTCATGCTTGATGACATGTTGAAAGATGTGAGCAGAAGGCCAGCACTTCCACATCCAGTTTAGCTGTGACCCATTAAGGGGACCAAAAATGTACAATATGCATAAAAAGCCAGCTAATAATGCATACATACACACACAGGCTTCAGTTACCCAGAACACCAACACTTTTTGAAAACCACATGAACCTCCCAAACTGCACCATAAACATCCATTAACATGATAATACCCATTAATCCAGCCAAACACAGCTCATTTGTCATCTTTCTGTTGCAACCCATCTGTGAGTATGTAGGAAGGGGAGGGGGGAATTCACAGTCTTATCTGTCGGGGGATTAGCTTCACAAGAAGGCTTCATTTTAAGTAATTCTGTGGTAGAAAAAGCTTGTTTGTTTCCATTTATTGAAGGACCTTTTTAGTATTGTATTTTCATGATCTTAAGCAAAGTAGTTAAAGTGTAGAAAAGAACAAAAATACGTCATAAAGCATTCAACTTTTATTTTGGCTGTTTGCATCATAGCTTCATTACATTTCCTCTTTGTCTTAGGAATCAAGAGGTGCTATTTTACTGGATATATTGATGAAACTTGAAATCTGTGATTTTGCATATTTTTCTGTTTGCATAGATCTCTTCTCTTGGCTTCAAACAAGTAAAGGTTAGGTGTGTGGCTGTAATGTAATAAAAGGTATTTTGGCTATAGAAAGGCTGTTCATGGCACGTATATGTCAACAGTACAAGGTCTCTTAACAGAAAAAAATTACATGTAACAGCCTCTTTTACAGGTGTTTTTTTCTATTCTACATTGTCTTATATTGTCATTGTAGGTCCCAAAGAGAGAATTTTCTTTTTAAAACTGGAAGAAGAGACGAGGCAGAACATAAGCATTTAGGACAGATGGAATGAGAGATAATGTTGGTAAGAACAATTTGAGAAAATAAAACCAATACAGAGGACAACAAAATATCATTTATTTTCATGTTTGGAGGTTTAAGTGTGGAAAAATCAGTGTATGCGTAAGTCCTGTGTGGCTCCCACTGAAGTGAGGCTATAGTGGTGGCAATTTCCCTCTACTTTTCTACAAGAGTTCCTACATTACTCTGTGTCTGTTACCACACAAGTTTGGAGGTGTGTAAAAATTGCACAAATATGGTAGTGAACTTGGTGCGATACAAAATGCAATGTAACCTTACATATAAAAATTTAGTGAAAGACAATTTTACTGAATAATTTTACTTCAAAATAATTTGAAGTCTTTTCTTCCTCTCTCAGTTCAAGAATATACACTTTAGCAAGTATCCTCAACATAAAGTTGAAAAAACAGACATGAGAATAAGAGCCCAAATCTAATTTTTTAATGGGATTTCGTATACAAGAAGAACTTTATAAACATTATCCCCATACGTGTTTTGGAGATAAGACTGGACTTCATGTAGAAAATTAATAAAAGTAGTAATCAGCTGGAGTATGAATTCTTTATTTGTCTTTCAATGACAGTGATTAAGTTAGAAGACTTGGAGACCTCTACTGTTTTCTTTCTCTCTTGAACAGCACTAAAAAACAGAAAACAAGTCTCTGCATGACTACACAGCTGTTTTTGCAAAGACTAAGTTATCTCTGAAACGTATCTGAGGAAAATGATGTCTTTTGCAGTCTTCGAAAGTCAGTTATTTAAATAGAAATATCTTTGATTATAACATGGTCATGAGGCATGACCATGTGTAAACAGTCTAACTAAAATAGTGCAGAAAGATCTGGTCTGTCTCTGATTATTAGTTTACTAATAAAATTAATACATACTATCTTTTTAAGAAAGGCAGCATTATGGAGGCTGTAGGAGCAAACAAACACAAAATCCTAATTGTAAAAATTTCAGAGGAAAAATCTCATTTGATATTTCAGCTCAAACTCTCATGACAAATTAAAATCTGTCATTGAATTCTAATTGATAAATACACCAAATTATCCATACCAAAACCTATGCATTCAAAATCAGAAAGTAAAATAACCAAGACATTATCTTTGTATTAGTGATTTTGTATGCAGTAGACAAATCAACTCTGGAGAGCAGGGTAGCATTTAAGAATCATCTTTTAGGTGATTAGAGTTCTAAGGGGAAGACTATAAATAAGTGAGTGATCTGATGTTGGAAAGAATCATTTGCTTCAGTACCAGCTCTCTAGTATATGCCCCTCTCCAGTGCACCCTTAAATACTCACTTGTTCACTGATATCATTATATTTTGTAATCAACAGCTATCTTATCCTTTAAAAACAGAAAATTCTTTAAAAACAGTAAATGTAGTCTAATTATGGTCTGGAATTCATTATGTAAGTAATTTTCAGATATCTGCAGCAAATCTGAATGCAAATAAAATCTCCCTTTCATACAAAATTGTTACAATGATAAATTTACATTGTATTCTTATATTAATGCAGTCTCTGCTTAGTTTCAGCATGCTACATGTATTTGTAACGGAATTGTTCCCATTTCAATACTTGTGAACAATATCCTTTATATCTTTCATATGAGAATAGACATTATGAGTCCATTAATGGGCAAGATTTGTCCATACAATACTCCAGGGAATTTTCTTGTAAATTTGCATACTTTTTCTAAATATGTATGCGAACTTGAAAGATGAGACTCTTAGACATAGAGGATGAATCATTAGAGATAGACAGACAAACCGATCTTTCATCCCTCACAGGACTGGTACTACATATGTGGTAAATTGCATTTGCTGTTTCTTTTTAATATGACAATCCTAAATTGCAAGACTTCTAAAGCTGGATCAAAATCTGTAGTTATCATAAAGATTTTATATATTTTTTTTTTAATAAAATAGTAGCACGCTTGTATTTAGGCACATAAGCAATAATGGTCGTTTTTCAGAACAGCTGAAGAGAAAAAGTGACAGGATAATGAACAACATGGTCAATGTCTTTAAAAAGATTCATCTCTCTTTGGGAAAAAAGAAAAATTTTTCATTTGGAAGTTTAAAAGTAGGTAAAATGAGCCCAGGCCAATGAACTGAAGCCTATATTCGATAGCATGCATTCCTTTAACAGTTTTCACTCAAATGTTCACTGTATGAAGCCTTTGAAAAACATCCTGAAAAACACACTTCAGCATCACACTCAAAAGTGAGAAAACTTGCACTCTCGTTATTTCTTTGATTCTATAGTTTCCTCCTGTATCTTTACTTGCCCTTTGGTTGTACTTGATTTTTGGTAGAGATCAGTCTTTTCATTCTTTGTATGGCATCTGTTGTAGCTGTATCTTGGTTCTCAAACAGTGCTCCTAAGCATTTACACAGCAGAAGTAATGTGTGGTGTGGAATGGTATTAAAACAATCGGGTGTTTTCTGTGTTCACATGTAAGAATAGATAGAAAAGTACACAGTAGGGAGATAAGTTATGCTTTCAGCTCTCAAGGCAGGTACAAAATTTCTCATGCTACACTCTAAATCTGCCAAATAAGCAAAGTGTGGTTTAGCCAAGTGATAGTGACAGGCTTATATCCCACTACACAGAGCTGAATTGCTCTAGGGATGACTTGTAGGCATACTTTCACCCCTCTGCATGTGGTACTGGGGCTCCTCTCTGCCTCAGATGTCTCTTCCAGTGCCAAGAAATAAAAGTATTCTATATGGGTGGGTTTTTTTAAGTTCACAGCATTTGAAGTAATGTAAGAGTTGTGTTGCTGCCCATCAGTGATATTTTCGTATCATGAAAATAAGCATGCATCTTGCAAGTCATGGGATGTACTTTAAGAAGTGGAGTGAAGCTTAAAAATGTTTCTGCAATTGCAGAGCAGATTGAAGAGAGTAGCAGGATCCAAAATTGATGTTTCTTACTACATTTTTTGTTCAGTCTTCAGAACAAGTTATTGCCCAAGCTATTTTACTTTCTATTAGGGTGACTTGAAGAAGTTCAAGCAGAATCAGACAGTAAACTATCAATTAAGGCCATGTAATTGAGCGCAATTACAATCTTGGAGTTTGGCTTTTGCTATTCAGCAACAGAGATGAAGATCTTTATGATGAGAGTGATGGAGTACTGGTAGAGGTTGCCCAGAGAGGTTGTGGAGTCTCTTACTATGAAGCTTTTAAGACCTATCTGGATGCCTACCTGTGTGACCTATGGTGGGGAATCTGCTTTAGCAGGGTGGTTGGAGTTGATGATCTCTTGAGGTCCCTTCCAACCCCTGAAATTCTTTGATGCTGTGTGATTCTGTGAAAGAGGACTTCATGGTTATTATTTTAGATTAAACTATTCAAGAACTATTTGAGATCTGAAGCCTGTCGAGAACTGGTAGAAAACAAGATCCATTGGAGATGATATTGCTGGAGTATTTTATATTATAGACTTGACATAGGTATTTAGTTACAGGCTATTGCTTACTAAAACTTGCTGGATTTCAGGAAAAAAAAAAGTAAAGGATGTTTTCTTTAAGAGAAGATGTAAGATATTATCAAATTTCTATGGACAACAGAGGAAACCAAAATAAAAAATGTATATCTGCAGACAGTTTGCGGTAAAATTTAAAGATAATAGTAGAAAGGAACAGTCAGAAATCTTGTAATCTATTATTTGGATTTGTTCCTGCCACCTGCTGCATACATATTTGAAAATACCTACACTTTTTGCAAAAGGTGGATAATTTATTCTCTGCACTTTTACACTAAGGAACTGACATATAATCTCTTTAAATGCTGTATGTCTGTGCATTTTATAAAAAGTTTTGAACACTTTTGAGTCACACATATATAATTGTCTGCTCTTTCAAAATTCCTTGCCATGTTATTTACTGTAGTGAATCCATGTTTTATTTCTTTGGCTCCTTTCTTTTGTGCCAAAAATTCTCATCAAAACCAGATGTGCATGGAAAGGATGTAGCAGGAAAATTCAAGGGACATGCACCAAAATAAGGAAAGTCCAGGAGGGAGAAGCAAAGTGAAAACTGTTTTACCATCTAATTGGCTGGGAAGAAACCTGTCATGAATCCTTGTTGATACTTAAATATGTTTTATCTTAATAGATTGCATTCGTGTCTCAAGAAAAAGAAGTAAGTGCATGGGAATGAAAAGTTTTACTTGGGTTAGTTAGTCTGCTATCTGCAGCCAATGAAAAGCAGATATAAAAGTACACTACTCTGTTTAAAAAAATATAGAAATAAACAGTGGGTAAGATGAAGAAAGAGAAAGAAAATGACAGAAAATGTAATTGTATAAGATATTTATTGGAATGAAGAAAAATAACTTTGCTACATGATGTGAAATGGTACATTTTCTGCAGATTTATTATTCCATTTATTCTTGAAAGAAACCAACCATAGACATTTACCTTAGAAATATAGAAGTTGCTTATTTCTGGAGAGTCAAACTGTAGAATTTAACAGAACTATGAACTGACGGTTTCACAAGGCATCAGTCACACTTCCACAACATTTGCTGATATAAATATAAAAGCTTGATTTTAAAGGATAAATAAAGCAGCAGTATTATCTAAACACGGTAAAATTTAACATCCTTGTGGTTTGTGGAAATTTTTGATGTGCCTGCTGGCTTTTCAATAAAAATCAATTATGCCTTAAATGCGAGCGGTAGTCAACATACTACAGACTATAAATTCAATTTCATACTCAGAAATATGGATTAGCTGAACTCGATGCCCTTCCATTGATTTCAGAAAGCAAAAGCTGATAAGGTAAATAATAGTAAGAAGCTCTCTGACACTCCACATCAAGTTCCGGATTTCCATATTATTTTTGTAAGAACTTCCTAGCCACCACAATATCCTCCTTGTGAAATATGTATGATGAATAGATATTGTATGAATTGCTGATTCATCTCTATTTACAGGATGGATATTTGGCTTTTATAATGCAAGGTGGGAACTGGATAGGAAATGAATATATTTATTTCTTTTAGCACCATGCAAGTTATATATCATCCAGTATGAATAAAGTCACAGAGTAATTACAGAGCAGTCTGATTACGCTCATGTTCTCAAGACTGCAAACTTTACTAAATAATGTTTCTAGACATAAGGTAAGCAAGAGAAAACTATGCTATTTAACTTAAATGGAAATTTAGATATGCATTAAATTTAAAACAAAACCGTCTCTGCTCCCTGAGCAGAACATCTGAGACTAATATGAATTACAGAAAAATGTGTTGTAAGTGTGAAGGGTGAGAGGCACTAATGTTAGAATCTGGAATTATGTGAGGAAAGATGGTTCATGAACCAAAACTTCAGATTATTTCTCAGGAAGATCCATTCACATCTGAAAAATATTTCTTCTCTTCCTGAAAGTTCAAAACACTTAGGCTGCCAAGCTTGTTTTCTTTGCCTATTAAACCGGGCTCAGTCATTCTCCTTTAAAAAAAAAATAAAATATATATATATGATTCATTCAGGTTAAACTCAAAAAGCAGCTTAAGCAAAGTTAGCCCACAAGGATTTGTTCTTACCTTCATTCAAAGGCTTGTCATTACTTTGACTCTAACTTGTGCTTCCTTTTGTCAAGTATATAGCACATTGAAAGAGACACTGCCAACATATCTGGGCCTTTCTCAAGGAAAGGTGAATCCCAAGAAACATCTGTGATAGGCATGCGAGTACTAAAAGCTTCCCAAAATGTCAAACCTCTGCTTAGGACCTACAGATATGAGTAATGTTTACAGTATTGCAGAACCACAACATTTTAAATTTCAGCACTATGCAAAGGAAAGGAAGCTTAAAGTGCCTAATTTAAGTGCCTGTAATTTTAGTGACTCCTTTAGAAAACTCAGAGCTTAAATCCCTCCCCCTAACACGTTATTTTTACATCATACTCTGTCAACTTACTTCCACTGGTGGCTTCTGAGATGGTCAGTTCCTCAGAGGGACTGCAGTGACCCACTGAAAAAATTCCTGTGATGGAAACACACAATTCATGATGGTTCACTATGGCAATTACCACTGTCCTCCATCTTTACATGTCATGCACCAAAGTAAGTCTCAGAAAATTCAGAAGTTTCCATGCTTTCTTGACTTTGACATTTGACCTCCAGAATGGTACCACACTTCTCCAAACTGAGGTGTCTCAATTAGGGAAACTGACAGATGCTTCAGTTGCACAGTTCCCTTCTGTCACCATTAGCTACCTGCTAAGGTCATACTGCCTTATATCTTGGCAGGGAATCCAAACTGATGAAACGGCATTGATTCTGTGGAAAGACCCTCCCTTGGAGGCTATGTTCAGAGCTGGGGTACCTCTCGTTCCCTTTCACAAGATCCCAGATGTGCCATGCAGTTACATGTGGTTCTTGAGGAGTCACATCTTGAAGACAAGCAATGGAAATACAAACTGAGGGCACTGGGGCATTGAAAGGGAAACAGAGGTCCTCCCTAAGTGGATCCCACACTTAATGATTTAGAACACACTTAATGAGTCTGCAGAAGCACCTGCTACAGTTGTCTGTAGTACTTGGTGCACTGTCTTTCTATATTCACTTACTTGATTCTTGTTCTAGTTCTAATTCTAATGCTAATCTAATTCTTTCTTCAAATTCTTCTGCATAACTTACTTCCAGCACAGGTCTCTGTGGATTCTGCTTTTTTTTATATTAACTGAATGGGTTAATTTATACACCAAACTACTTCAGAAATTATTGAAAGATACTTATATTTATCTGACAGAAGAGTATCAACTTGTATTGTTATGGATAATTTACTTTCCCATAATTTCTCATCTTTCCCTCTGGTCAGTCATGGTATAAGTCAAATCTTAAAAGTTATAGCATGCATCAGTTCTCCTACAACCAAACAAAATTTGTTTTTCAGTTGATCTCCATTGGAAGACTTACATTGCAATGTATTCAACTAGTGCACCCTCCTACAACATAAGCTTTTAATTTTCATTTAAATTGAGGTATAATTACATAACATTCTTGCGCTGTGACTGTTGCAAATCACATCCTAAGTAGCAATTGTGTTACATCATGGTTAATGAAATTTCTTGTAAGTTAGAAAATCCACATTAGATTTGTAAAACAGTGACAAATAAATCTAATAACAACAACAACAAAAGCTGCAGATATTACCTTGTATTTTTCTGATGTAACTCAGACACATACAGGAAAAATGTACAGCACTGTTTATGAAAATATAATTCTTGTAGATACACTCAGAAAACTGCAAATATTCATAAACATCCCTCTCTATGGGGAAAGAGAAAAGTGCCATTTAACAGGTGTTAGAATGTAAATGACATCTCATTAGTGACTTCCTTTTGCCTCACAGAGACAAATAAAACCTTCATTTAAAAGCATTAGTGCTGCTCCTGAGGGTTTCTGGTATCATAATGTTTTGGTTTATGATGATATTTAGCCTTTTCTAACATTCCCACTTATTTCTACAGAATAAACCAGCTATGTCTTTAATGTTAAGACTCAAAATAAAACCAGAAGTGAACTTACAGCTATTCTTACCTGTGTCCATAGCATGTAAGTTGCACAGAGTTACCATTTAATGAACTCCTCATCATTTAATGCCCATCTTCATCCTTGACACCAACAGGATTCTAATTTCCCACTACAATGTGTGAAAACATCCATATATTTCTTAGGTGTGGGGCTTTATAACCTTTTCTTAAAAAAACGACCCTCACAAAACTGTTTTGGGGAGATGTTAAGCTGCTTCAGGTGTTACTAGAATATTAATTCAGTCTTTAGTTAGATGATTCCTACAAAATACTTTCCATTTTTTGTTAAAGAAATGAAGCACAAGCACTTCTACTTGGCTTTCTTTGAATAACTGTGGTTAAATAGTGCATTAAAAATGCAGATGAGCTTTGTCAGTTAGACTAATTGTTGCCGGATGCAAGCACTACATTGGCTAGACAGCATTTCAGTACCAGGGGCAGGAGGTGCTAGTGCCCTTTGACAGTATCCATAGAATCAAAGTATTATAGAATCCCACAGTATGGGGAGTTGGAAGAGACACATAAGGATCACTGTGTCCAACTCCTGACTCCACACAGGAGGGATTAGCCTCCTGGGATGGCTATCAAGGTCCATCATTAGCCAGCCTTGTCTCATCCCTCCAGGAGCTTGCACAAACCATGTTCAACATGTGCTACATTCTAGAAATGCCAGTTGATCCACTAAGGGAAAAGCTGAAGACGGAAATTGTCAATCATTTAATAGTCCAAGAGAAACATTAGTTTATGGTGGATTACGAGGTTAACTGTTGGCTCATGCTTCCTCTTACTTAAGTCATTTGGGATCTTTTCTGAAGATTTCCAAGATCATGGATGCCAATTTGTATTTTCAAATGCTCTAAATAAGCTGTAAGCACTTAAAATAAAGCCTGAAGAAGCCTTATTTAAAATGCTGAAAGGAAATGTATGTATAAGTGCAAAGAAGAAGAAAATTAACAGGAAAGATGGTAAAATAATAGTAATAATAGTAATATTGATTATGTTATTTAAATCATCTCACTGTTAGTTTTCATTCCTATCTCATTTCATAAATCAGTTTACATCCTCAAAGGAAGACTTGTTCTTAGACTCAACTATTTTTGGGCAAAGTGTATCACCAAAATGGAATTTGGGGCACAGGAGGAGAAAATCAAGGTTTTACGATGGAAAAGAGATTCAAAGACCATGAAGAAAATGCCAGAAACTGACTTTCAGTGAATGGAAACAGATTAAACTTGCAGAAAATTCTGAATAGTAGGCGGATGGTAAATAAGGAACTTTATTTACCCTTCAGAATAAAAGAATGAATGGGACTCCAATGACTACAAAAAGCAAAAATTAGAATTTTTTTTAAACACACACATATATATATATTTGGAACACCATAATCTACAACTTTATAGCATTATCACAATGTCAATCTTTAAACTAGTTAGGTTTTCAGGCTATAGTTGAACACTTATGTCTGCAATAATGACACTGAAGAGGCTAACCATGGTCTGCAATTCTGCTCTCACAGTTATGCATAAAGGTAGTGGGTTTTAGTAATAATTTGAGAAAAAATATATTTTAAAATGTTACACTTAGACTGATTTCCCCAATGACTAAATTATTCAGTGAGTTTGACAAATAAACTTTAAAAAAATGTTAGTTTAAAAATGACAATTTAATAATATTAATTATTTCATTCAAGTGCTTTTTTTTTTTCTTTCTTTTAACAACCCTAACTACATATTACTAACAGAAATACTGAAATTCCTTATATTTTTCTATAATTTCCCTGTGGCTTTTGTTTGCATACAGGAAGCATCCTGTAAAACATGGAGTTTCATTACAGTTTTTCACAAATATCAGCATTCAATAAATGTACAGTCATCTTCTAAAAGGCACAAACACTGCTATCTAGAATTCAGTTATCATGCCTAGGCAGTTCTAAAGGAAACATTTTGTTCAGGAATCTTTTGACATCCTTCTCATTTTATAGACAGTATGATTGTATGGAACATGCTACAGCTTGATAAAGAACAATAAAGTGTTTGCAAATGAAAAAAAAATTCTGTGGGTATCAATCAATAATAAATTAGAAGAAATACTTTCTAAATAAGTACACAATAATTGTATGGTCAGTCTATATCAGTGCAAACAGCATCAATGCAGTAATATGTAGCATCAGCCATTGCATCACCTGCAATTAATCAGGACATAATAGAGGGAAAATGGTAGGGATTTTGGTTGTCTTCTTTTTTAATATGATGAATGGAAAAAATACAAATTGCGTATGAGTAAAATACGAATGGAAAGTCTCAAATATGGTTCTAAGAAAACACTCTATTTGTATGAAGAAAAATTAAGCAATAAATATAAATAAACTAAACCAAAACAAACTGCTAACACAAATCCTATCACCTGGGTCACAAATACAGTACTGTGCTGTTTTGTGATTTACTCATAGGTTCCATTTTTCCAGCAGCAGCTTGGTTTGCCCCAGAAGGAAGCAGAAGCAATTCCATGCAGGCAGACAAGGAGGTGTAGCACACAAAGCTCTGGCATGATGTAAGTGTTTTCTGCATTTTAATCTCTGTTCTCTTGTAATCTCCTCTGTGGTTCAAGTGAAACCACTTACTCCTTTCCTGCCACTGTTTCAATTTCAATACAATTTACTTATTTCCCAGGAGAAACGGAATGCTCATTTGTTATATGTAAAGCTGACTATAAAGCAAATACAACTCTCCGACACCCACTCCCTGTTGCTTTTGGAAATGTTCTTTAAAATATTGGCAACTCTGGGGGTAAAGCAAAAATAAGACAGAAACATTGCTGCTTTGCAAGTTACAGTCTCTCATTCCGACGAATTCTTCATAGCTTCCTCCATCATCCTACGCTAGGACTGCTTATATATTTTTGCGATTGCTGAGGGAAGAGAGTTTTGACTGATAACCACAAGGACTTGTCATTCCTTGAGATCCCCTGGCCGTTCTCTTGCATGTTGCTGCCTTCAGTCAGCCTTCTGGTGAGACGTTCAGTAGCTGTGTGACAAAATGCCCCAGGTCAGGAGCCTTCAGTCCTCTCTTCTGCCTTTTGCCTAAGGTTAGAAGTTTGTTTCCCTTGTCCCAGGGACCAGGCTGTGGTAAACATTCCCCAAAACAGCCTTAACATCCAAATGTGCCTTCTATAAATCAATGTTTATTTGAAAAAATGGGAAAGCACTACGGCAGAATCAAAGCTAACCTGTTTGAAGACACATATCCCAGACTCCCAGTGGCAAAGACAGGTCCACACAATTGAAACCACTGAAAGAAAAATGGAAAATACAAAGCTCAGGTTTCCTGAGTCCTGCATCTCAGACTCTCAAAGTCCTTGTACGACCCTCAACACTTGGATGCCTCTGAGTTCCCCTGTGTCACTGAGCTCTGTCTCTTGAAGTGGGATAGATATCTGTCAATTATACTCTTCAGGCTACTTTGATGTGGCCAGGTATGACCTTACTCATTTCCATAGTAGGCATGAAAGCATCTTTTGTATTGACAATAAGATTTGTTCTTGCCACATGCATTCTTTCTATGGCATGGCATATACCATGTCATCCAGGTTAGTTTAATAACGTATTTGCAGTTTCTGTAATTGGTACAGTACTTTGTTGTAATTGCTGCTCTACTCCTACATTGGATCTAAGAGATATAGCTTTCTTTTGCCTTAGAATGAATGCTTGTACCAGCTTCTCCAATGCAGAGAATATCCATCTTCAAATGCACTTATTTAATGCTAGGTAGATTTTTATTGACGTGGCACAGTGTGTTACCTGAAGCTGTGTCAGTCAGAACTGTGGGGCGATCATATTTCATAATAGTTCTCAGTGAAATACTACTACAACTAAGATAATACTGTCACTATTCGAAATTAAAATTACTTAAAATACAACAAAGGCAGTCCTTCTCCCATGCAATACCTTCCCAGGCAAAGTTATATATACAGTATCTCCACGCACACCCCTCCTCCCCTCACAGCCCTAAGTAGTATATTCTTCAAAAGAGAGGATTGGTATTCATGGGAAGCTGGTTATTTTAGTGTCATCTTATTTCTGAGACACTAAGCAGAGCCTATATGGAGACTGGTTCTCCAACACAGCAGCTTGTTAAGGGGAGTTGAGTGACATCCCAGCATACATCTAGCTTCCTACTGAGTCTCCAACATCTGTTACTGCCTAACTGCCTGAAATACGTGGTGCTTTCTAAGAAAAATGTAAGGTTTGTTTTTGTTTTTACACATATGCTCAGCTGAAAAGTGTGTGAGCTGATCCCTATCACATCCTTGGACATCTATGTCATCTGCTCACATAGTGCAAGATATAGACCAATTTAGTATATGTTTTCCTCTGCTAGTATTTTCTTAAAGAAACAGGGAAAGGTAAATGAAGCATGTATACTTTCAGCTTTATCATAAAGTATGTTGAGCTGATCAAAAATCTGAGTGCTTTTTTCAGATATACATAATGATGGATAGTTAATGTTACCTTTAGTGGGTGACAAATCCTGAGGGTAAATCTCAGTTCTGGATATAGGTGTGTAGTTCAGTCTGAAATCCAAGCACACTGAAACAAACCTAAATATTTTAAGTCTAGTATATATCTGACATAGTTAATTTGTTGGATAAAGCCATCACAACTATAAAAATCTACTATCTTGGAATTGTCAAATTCAAGTTCAGAATTTAACTGTGAAATATCTGGCTCCTGTTCAAAAACAGTACAGAAGTGCCTTTGCTCCCAGAATCAGTCCCCAGTGCACGACCACCTTCAGGTGGAAGCAGCCAGACGGGATTGAACAGTGCTTTGCATTGCAAGTCCTGGAAATATTCCAGACACATGATGGGTGGGAAGCAGCAATAAAACTTAAGCATTAAATGCCACTAAAACATACATAATGTAAGAAATTCTTGAATCAAAATGAAATCCTTTACATAAAATTCAAAGTCAGCTAATCAAATAAATTCTTCTAACCTGCAAAAACTGTTTTTCAGCTGATTTTGAATAGAAACAACAGTAAATTTCACACTGAATTCCAATAGGCAAATAATTTTGGAAGTTTTCTTAGGAATAGTTCCAGGACTAAGAATAAAATCCAGCAACAGACAGCATAAAGAAGCACGAGATACTGAAAGCAACTGGCTAATCCTATGCTGCAGCTTATCTCAAAAATTGAAAGTCCTAGTAGATATCTCTAACCCGCTAGATGAATAATTTCAGAAAACATCAGATTCTCTATTACCTTACTTAAATATAAGTTTAAATGCTACAACATTTTTAACATTTTAGTTACTAGAAAAGTCACCAAACAGAACACTGAAGAGAAATGTCTTTGTTCAGTCTATTCCATAACATCCTATGGCCAGATAACATAAACAATAAGGCTCAAAATGTAACAAGTTTTACTGAGCAAAGTGTGCTTAAAGATTAGTTTGATTCTGGTAGCAATACAATCCAGGAATTTCTGCAGCAAAAATTTTGCTCAGAATGCTTGGTGGCAAGCAGTATCACAAACAGCAAACAATTTCTGGAGTCAGTACTTTCTAGATTTTCAAATCTGTGAGTTAACCCATGTATTTGTCCCATTCACAATTTCAGATAATTTGGCTTATTGATATGATTAGTTACAAAAGGAGATCACATTATCCTACAATTTGTATGATAGCAAGGCAGAAATTCAGAAAAAAATGTATTAATCTGCAGTGGTTTTCCCATAGATTATAATTCTGTTATTCCTACAAAGCTATGAACAAATAAAAACAGTGGCAAACAGATCCAAGAAACAGGAAATTCAAGAAACTCTGAAACTTCTCTGATACAGTTAGAATAAAACCTGTTCACTGCTCACAATACAAAATAAACAAAATATGACTCAAGTATTTTCAAAATCTTTCAAACTGTATTCAACTTTTGTTTTTTTTTTTCTAGAAGAGCTGCACTATCAAAAGTGGCCTGGTATACAAATCTCTAAGTATCAATGGGAAGGATTAAAACATATTGTCATGACACAATACATTTTATGATTAAAAAAGAGCCATTTAACCATAATGATTCAAGTTCAGCTACAGCAGTAGCAGGTGAAATTTCCATTGGTTTAAGAAAGAGTGAATTTAACTCTCATTTCTTATGCCTTAATACTACTGTGGGGCTGAATATGACAGTGCCTCTTTGTGTTTAAGCAAAAAAAAATTTTAAAGGCTGTCATTCATCTTTAACCCTCTATTCATCGTTTTCTTCCTACAAGGTGTATCCCTTAATTCCGATGTATGCAATAAAAACATTCTCAGAGTACATGGTATCCAGTTAACCAAATTAAGTATTTCCTAAATAGAACAATCACTGATACTGGATGGATTTCTCAATTGGAACAGAATACTGTATCTCAGAGGAATTTTTATAGATGACATTCATATGTCTTGATTCTGAATTGCATAATACAGAGTACTTTTGAGAAGTACATTAAGAGTATAATAAGGGAAAAAAACCCACAGAATTAAACATGAGAGTTTCCCTTTTTAGTTACTTCATCTCTAATTTTAGATTTTATTCACTCAGAGGCATTTATAAGACCTAATAGGGGCAGTAATTTTCATTTGATACAATGCATCACACTTGTTGCACTTCTGTATAAAACAGTATTCACAAACTTCACAAATTACCTAGATGTCTTCCAATTTATTCATCTTTCCTTCCTGAAGATCAAGATTTATTTCACGGAATGTGAAACTGAGAACAGTTTCCTGAGAAGTGTTGGATCCCACTTGAAGCAGCTATTATCAAAATAAATTTTCCTGTCATGTCATGATGCTGTATCTCAAATGCCTCCGAAGTGCTTGTCCTGTCTTACATACTACTTCCTGCATAGCTCCTATTACTGCTTACCTTTATAGGGAGAGTACTGAAGACAGACCCTGGTGCCCTTTCACAGCACCGAAGAGGAAGGAAGGAATAATAGTAAAGACGAGTGCTTGTTTTAAAGCATTCCAGACCACCCTGGAAACAAAGCCCTGGATGTAGCAGGGTGAGGAAAAGTGTAATGAAACGCAGCAGTTGGAAATTATGACTGATTTTCAGAAATCTCTAGAAATGCTGCCCTCACAAAGTTATGCTGTCACTATTGATATGGTGATTAACTTGTTGAGGTTTCTGGAAGTAGGAAAAAAATCACTCTCTCTATGTGTGGGGTGGAGAAAGCAGTTAAGGCAAGGGTCTTCAGTTCAAAGTACTGGCATCCTCATAATGGAGATGCTGAACAGCTACAGCAAGGGCTTGAATAGCCTTTCCTTCACACTTCTTGAAAAGGCTGGCCTGGCTAAAATGAATGGTGTGTTTGTACAAAACCAGACTGCCAAAGATATGTTAAAAGGAAAAGGTCCTTCAGTAATTTGGGTCATGTTTAATCCCAAAACATTTTTTTAGGTACAAATGTAACACTAGCTTGGGAAATCTGGATAAGCAATTGTCTTGTATTTTAGTTAAAAGGACATTTATGCATTTTTCTTAGACACTTTGACAGGCGATATCTTTTTCTCACTTCAGTTTATAGTAAAAAAGAGAATATCAGAATATCAGGCTGCTCCTTAAAATGTATAAATGATTTCTTCTCCTGAGTGTGCTTTGCATCTCCATTGATTCTGCTGATGAGAATTCTGCTACAGTTGCAGAACTGCACAAGGGTACCTTCCCCCATGCAACGGTAATGGCAACAGCTCACTATGAGCGAGACCTTTCCCACTTCACCTTTTGTGTCCTGCTGCCTCACTGATATTTAATTTTTTTTTAAATGGCTTAGCATGCATTTCTGAGTCCTAATCTTTAGACAAACTCTTGGTTCACCTTCTAGCCCTAGGCTCCTCCAAGATCAGCTTTACATAAATATTTTTAGTTACAGTTACTCAGAGCAGTAGAGGCGTATTCAATTCAGCTTTTTTTCCCCTTCTCCTTTTTTTGAAAAAGGACAAACTCTTTTATATCGATAACCATCTGTGAGCCTGTCTTTTAGGCCATCAAACTCTTCCATCCATTATGGAGACCCTTCCTCACCTCTGCTGCATGACAGTGCAATAAAGATGACATACTAATTCAAGGACTTGTAATTTCAGCTGAACAAAGACGAGTGCTGCAGCTTCTCTTTTTGTGTTTTGGTGCCATATCGGTGAAGCCAGCTATGCAAACACAGCACTGGGAGGGTTTTATGACAGCAGTTGAAAGGGGAGAGTAGCTCGGTGTTGCTTTTTTATGGTTTTTGGCTCCATGATCGTTGGCTCAGTGCTACTGGCCACAGCCATTGTGTCTGGATTCTATGTCAGCAGCAGCTAATTGTTCCAATAATGTTTATCATAGGGATCCACCAGGGAGCTGTATATGTGGAGATAAGCTACAGGGCAATGATACTCACTATCTTACTGATCTCTATACACAGTGCTTTTGCTTCATGCCAAAAAGCTCTTTAGGTTTCCAGTTTAAAAGAGAGAAAAAAATATAAAAAAAAAAAATAACAGCTTAATCACTGTGCCAACAATAGTGTCTAAGGGGATGCAATCAGGTTCCTATGATAATCTTAGCAACACATGAAAGTCATGCGCAAAAGCAGTAATTGGAGCAGTTGGTTCTTTCTGTCACCTGCTGTTGAAGTTACAGGTTAATCTAAAGGAGACCCCCTTCATACGGAATAGGATGCAGGGCACTTTTTAAAACCATAAGAACATCTTACATAGGCTTTGCAAAATAATAAAGAAATTAAATTAAATGAAAAGTATTAAGTATTCAGTGCTTGCTCAACATTTCATGCTGCTTTTGAGTGCAGTACGCAATGAAACAGCCAGTTGAATGTAAACTCAGATGCACACTTTAGTTTGTGTGGAAGTAGACAAAATCAGTTTGTCAGGCAGATGACCCAAACGACTAGACTTCAAGGAGTTCATGTAACAGGTTGCAGGAAAACAATGTGTTTTTAAGGCTTATTTTTGAAGCCTACCGCAAAAAGAAATATCTCACAACAAAATATTGTAGATACCAGTAGAAAACTTGAATTCATAATTCTCTTAAAAGATCTTCACACTAGTTCAAGAACTAAAAAGAAAGTAGTTGAAGATTTGAACTCTAAGCTAGATGGTTTACAATGTTTTCCTGCTGTGTTTTTGTTGTTGTTTTTCTGAAACTCAAATATGGGACAAAAAAACAATAAAATGAAAACATCAGTGTGGGTAAGAACCACTATCATTACAAGTTCTTTTTTTGTACTGGTTACCATAATAAATGATTTGTAATTAAAGGCTCAATGTTGTGGCTCTATTACCAACTAACTATTCTTCTTACTGGCCCCATGAAGTTGCCCCAAGATCTCTGCACACACATTATCAGTCTCCTTAAGTATTAGGAGCATAAACTCCACAGAGTTAATAAAATGCTATAGCTTCATCTCCAAAGTACAGAAATTCCTCCCTTATGGAAAAGTCCTGAAGGATTTAATAAGGATAGCACCAATTATTTCTATAGAAATTGCTATGAAATCATTTACATAATTTGAGAAAATGATATACTTCCTACAGGCTTTTTGAACCATCCTAAGGGAATCTATAGCAAAGATAGCATACTTTCTTAAATTCTATTGGATAGCAATAATTTTCTCCTACATTCTAGAGCTCTTGGAATCATTCTATGAAATCAAACTGTTCTATTTATTTGTTTATCTATTTATTTATTTATTTAATGTAGTAGTAGTACAGATATCTTTTTTTTTTGTTTGTTTCTTCTCTTACATGGGGTCTATATCTTCTGCATTAGCAAGTAAAGCTGCACAGTGGGAGTGCATCCATACAGCCAAACAACGGAAGCTGAGCATCCAGCATTCATATTGGACCTATCTCTGGGCAATAGTTAAAATCGGCTAGTTTTAATTTAGTTCAATTGATCCGCTGCAGTGGACTAGGTGTGTTCCTACAGAGCATCTTCTGCTTTAATTTTACTTTAGATTACAGCATGTAGGGATGTTACACTTCAAAAGCTGACATCTCACACAAACTGATAGGTTAATGCAGACATACCAGTGTGCTCTGTGTGCTTTATAAACGATACGCAATTATAACTTCACAGAAAGGAAGTATTTCTGTGAGAAATCTGAGCTCAAAGCAGAATATAATATGCTAGGAACATTTCAAGATAAAGTAAGAGATGACTCTTCAAATGCAACAAACATCTACCATGACAACTGAATAAATAGCACATAAATACAGCTACAAGGTTCATAGAAATATGGTTAAAAATGAAAATATGATTGAAGATGGAAATATGATTAAAGATGGAAATCCTTGTCTGTAAAACCAAGAAAAAAATTCTATAGTGAGTTCTAAACAGTGAACTAGTTGTACAGATGTTTCACTTATAATCATTGGCTCTTTCAGGACTATTCTGACAAAAGAAAATATACAGCTGGAAAAAGTATTACTGTGCTACATTAAAGTAGTGTTCCAAAAGTGTCTTGAGAAGTTGAATTTCACCAACTTTCTTAGATATATTGGGACATCCCACATATACGTCTGTTATGAGAAAAACTATATATATGTTCAGATTCTGAATCATTCAAAAATAATAATTATTGGAAACAATATAACACAGGCTGGCAGTTACATAGAATGTGATACTCAACTGAGTAGTACAGCCTACAGGGACTTTTAAGTTTCCCTTGTTGCGCAACTCATGTGATTTATGTTCATCTTTACCATTCATCTTGCTTTTTGTTTTAGAAAGCAAGGCCTGACTCTGCCATCGTCAGTCATGTTGAGTAGTACCTTACTCTGCAAGTAATCCCCATTGATGTCAGTATTTATTCTCATTAAATGTTGTTTATGCAGGACAAAAGGTGTCACAAAGAAGTTAGAAGGATTCATATACTGTTTTATCTTCTTAGTAAACTTCTATTTTCCCCCTCCATTTTAGTATGTCTGCTTTTTCCCATTTCAACCATTTCGTTTTTGTTTCTAGTCCTTTTCAGATCTTACTCTCATTTCTCTCCCTACTTGTTTCTTTCTCTCTGTTGATACCTGTGAATGTCAAATTCTGTCACTTACGTTTACAGTTGTCAGCAAAGAGAGAGAGAGAGAGAGAAGAAAGAATGTGTCCGTATCTACTATGCTTTTTGTTATCAACTGTTATCTGTACCAAAAACATTGCTGGAGCTCTGCCTATATTAGCCTACCTCCCAGTACACCCAGTACCTACTTTAAATAGCCTGTGAATAGTAAAAGACTTCCAAAAGAAACATTTCCAAATCTACATCTGGATAGAGGAGCAAGATCACCTCATTAACTGCTACTTCCTGCCTCTTTCTATACTCAGTGCAGGGTTAACTCCTGCGACCTTGCATTCTCAACACATATAGGAATATGCAAATTAAAAACAAACACAAATGCAACTATCCAAATCAAAATTCTTATCCATCTTCCCTCAAGGAATGGTGAGTGAACACACTTTTATAGTTAAGTTACAGCAGTACTGGAATGGACATGTGATAGCATTATTTTTCTGATTTTACTGTTCCAGTATAACTGAGAACACTGCATCCATTGTATTATGTTTCAAGGGGAAAAAAACTAAAGCAAAAGGATGTGAAATTACCAGAAAGAACCACTCTGTTCTGACTGCACCACAGAATATCTCTACAAAGTATTTTAGAAGTCTATCCTTTAGGACCTCACCAATTTATTCTGTTCATAACATTTTACATAACATAAAGCGGCTTCTAAGAGCAGAAGGAACCAGATTTGGATTTGTTTTTTTTTTTTTTTTGGATGTGATTCTTAATTGCTGAGTTAATGTTTCTAAGATATACTACCATTAGAAATAGTTCAAAATATATTGATATCTCCTATTTTGTACTTGCCCTGGGTTCATGCTTACCCTTTGAGAGGTACATCTTTGAAGATTCACTTTTTCATTTCACTGCTCTGGTAGCTCTGTAACTTTCACACAGGTATGATGGTGAATTTGCAGCTTCTGCATGAACAATAATACTAATGAATAAGCCATTATAATAGCTTCAGGATTTATCCTATTTACCACTTTACTCCTAAATTAGATCTTGCTTTAAACTCCTGATTTTGTTTGTTTGTTTGTTTGTTTGTTTTGTTTGTTTCTTTCTTTCTTTTACTAGCAGGATGACTCAGAGTACTCCCTGTGTTAACTGTATGTTCTCAAAGAAATTTCTGTTTGGATTCTGAATAAAATGGGTGATGAGTACATTCTGTTAACATCCCCCTTTTTAGCAGTTTAGTATAATATGGCATTTAACTAATCCCAAAATTCTAAATGTTGGATACCAATAATATTAAATAAAATGTATACCTATAGGTAAAATGAATAGAATACATGCTTGATTTATAATAAATGAGAAAAAGTCATGTGTAACCCCTGTGCAAAACCTTTTTACGAGGGAAAAAGAAAACCTGGCAAACACTCATGAGCACTTTTATTAGAATCTAGAGATTTATCATCCTGAAGAAACAAATGGTAGATTTTTAAAACTAGTAATTTGCAAGAGACAAATTCAATGAGAGTTTTTAAAGTGAACACTGATGCAGGAAAGAGCAGTAGTTGGCTCTCTCAAAGAAGCCTGTAATCTACTTAAGCATGATTATAATAGCAATTGAAAGGAAACTCTAAAGGGGAAGAAACTTAAAATCAGTCCCAGAAGTGCCTGAGAAATTTGAATAAAATATTTTTGAAGCCCTGTAAGAATCCTTACGTATTCCTGTTTCCCATTCTATTTTCTGTACCATTGATCCATTTGCAAGATAAGCTCTAACGCCAACATTGTTATTGTTGAAACAACTACGTATAAAGTTAGGAATTAACAACCTGGATTTCAGAGCTCCAAGTTATTTGCACTTCAGCACGCTGCAGAAAGGACAAGGGGAACTGCTTTGTTTGGTCCTTATGTTGACTAAGATCAGCAGTGAAGTGTCAAAAAAAAAAAAGATAACAATAATATGGCTGCAAATTGTTTAAATTTTTTACAGCCTATAACACACTATTTGTATTATAACAGCCATCATTGATAGCAATACTGAAGGAACATTCTCTGATTTATTTACTTATTTATGTATTTTGAAAAACACAGTTCATTTTCTTATTACCAGAGCAAAAAAGTTTGGTCTCACCATAGCCTTCATTAAATTTTATATTTCATTGTTGATGTCTAATTAATATCCTTAAGACATTTCTACATCTAATGATTATGAGAACTTTTTTGAATTCTATTTGATATCTTTAGCTATCCATGAAGTGTTTGCTTGTTTTGTGCAATGTATCTAAGAAACGTGCGCCAGAACTTCTACACCTTGTCAACAATGTTTAAAATAATTTTAAAAACTCTATTTAAACATACTGTAGGTTGAAGCTGCATGAGAACAAGTATTTCTTGAGAACCTCAGAACAACCATATAATAAAATTGATCTATTTTGATGGTACAATTAGCTCTTATTTTCTCTTAAATTAATTTCAATCCATTTAGAATAGTTAACTTGTCACCTGAGATAAATATGATAAGCAATTACGAGAAAGGTTGAGGCTAGCAAGTTTTGTAGCTTCTACCTCTGTACTCAATAAATACTTGCTAGTCAAACAAAATTTTGTCACTGGGACTGTGTTTCACTAACACCATCTTAATCTGGTTATCAGATCATTTCTGCAGACAGGATGTTTTCCTTGTTTCCTTTTTTTTTTATTTCTTTTTTCTTTTATTTTTTCATGTTTCCATCAACACACAGTTTAGGATTTGCCAACATTTTTTCATTTCAAGATTTTTACTTTGTGTACTCTTTTCACAGCAGACTTCTGACTCCTAAAAAAAAAAAGAGAGTATCAATAGCAAATCTTAACTAGATATAAACAATATTGAGAGATAATGGGAAGTTTAAATCATAAGCAACAAACATTAACGCTAAAGTTTCCACATGTAGAAGGAATAATTAAAAAAAAAGTGAGTACATTTTGAAGTTGGGAAACTCAGTACCTTTCAGAGGATTCTTCATCAAGGAAATCTTTGGAAATTTGATTTTATAGTTTTCAGGTTTAAAAGAGCCTTGTTTTTCTCTTCACATCACTGTTTATACTACAGGTACTACTGCAAATAAATACTTATGTGTTAATCAGTTTTCTGAAATGCGGCTTATTTAATTGAAGAAATGCATGTATGAAAATTCTTACCCATTCTCTCTATCAACAATAAAATGCTAGCCTACAGAAATATTTCTTATTACTGAAAGTACAGATCCACACCTGGTTAAAAGAATTACATCTAGGAATTCCACCAAGTCACCTAGCAAATATTAACCTTCCATCTGTCACTGAACTTTATCCTTTTTTAATTATTGTTCTGATAAAACTTACCAAAACAATTAGCAAATTTGGAAAATAATGAAACTGGGAAAGGTCCGGGTAATGGAAAAGTACCACCCTGATGTTTAATGCAGGTCAGAGTCACACGTATAGAAGAAACTTCAAGGTTGTTACAGACCTTTCCTAGTCACATGGTAGGTCTGAGCACGACCCTGTCTGTCCTACCTACTCTAATTTACTCTATCTGCAAAAGGTCATCCTGCCTGAGAAGTAAATGGCATCTCAGATAGCTTTATATTTGAGCAGCATTTTCTACAATGACATCATGACCAAACTGTAGCAAAGGACATATAACTTCATGTTATACATCCTCTCTGTTTGGTTCAAGTTAGGTGACTTATGCCTATGGGCTTCTTTCTATGGAGAAGTGTGAAATTTGGCCTTTAAAATTTTGCAGAAAATTCAAAGTCACTCCCGTTTATAGTCACATGGAAGAAATTAGATCAAGAATATAAAAACAGAATTTATAAATAAAAACTTCAGTGCAAAACCTAAATCAGATTGAAAATGATGGAAGAGTTGCAACATTTCACTAATTTTAAGTGTTCTGTTTTGGCAGAACTGTGTTATCACTGAAGAGAAGAGATATGAATTAATTTTTCAGTATAAGCAATTCCTATTAATTTTGGCAGAAGCTACTTGAATCAAGAATAATTTTAGACCTCCATCAAGATGTATGAAACTATAGAGCTGTTGACTTTCAAAAACAGTAAAACTAGACTCTCTGGAAATAAGTTAATATATTTTTAATTAGATCTCCATTTATTCAAGATTAAGGTTGCAGTGTTGGTGTGAAATGTATTTCAAAATATCGAGCCAAATGTGTGGTCTGAGAAAAGCTATTTCTTAATGTGCTAAACATCTGCATGTGGACTAAGGGATCTGACTATACAAAAAGCCTTTGCAAGACTGATTGCCTACATGGTATGTGCCTATGTAGATCTATGTGATGTCTAGTTAGAAAGTAACACGAACAATTGTAACTTCAAATAACCTAAAATTACCTTACAAAGCAGCATTCCTTGTTGTTGGTTATGAGAAAAAACATTTGACTAAGAAATAATTTTAAACATTTGATAAATTAACTACTCCGCTACATTTCAGTTGTTGCTAATAAGCATTCCAAAGTATGTTATTCCCACAAATGCAACTTGATATGTTGTGATTTTAAGCAAGTAGAAAATAAGGAACTCTTGGCCCTAGTTCAGCAAAGCTGTCAAAAGCCAGTGATGAGTCAAAGGCAACTCTTTCTCACTCTGAAGACTGAAACACCTCCTCTTTGAGATGTGTTAGGAACAGCAGGCTATCTGCAAAAGTCACATTGTCACGGTGAGAACAGAAACCTGGTGATATGTGATATCCATATATTTTCATCCCCTAAAGAGGCTAGAAAATCCATCTGATCTACCCACTAAGCATCTGGAAATGGCAGTTCCTGTGGGGCCACATTCCCTTCTCATGGAGCAGTCCAAGGGAAGTTTGACCAGTTTAGGATGTGCAGACAGTGAGCACGCTCCATGGTGATTCAGGAGTGGCATAAAGTAAAATACCTTTTTGTACCTTACCTCTTATAATAATGCTTTGTGTACCTCTGATGTACACAGGGTTGAATTCCTAATCAACTAATTGTATTCCCAAAACTTCAAGGGCTATGTAAGGTTACACAACAGGCAATATGTAACTGATGCAGATTCTTGGATAAACTGACTGTGAGGCAAGGAAGTAATGATTTATAGTGTTCATACTTCTCATTTTAGCTTGGATTTTTCATGAATTTTAAAACCGTCATTGGCTTCATTTGGCATTTGCTCCTTTCTCACTACATACTCTCAGCTACATGCAAAATTTAGTATTCTGCAATCCTAATTATGTAAAAAACAGATTCATTTTCCTAGAACCTTTAAACAAAGGTATTTTCTTTGTTTGTCTATTTGTTTGTTTAAATCTAAAAAAAAGGAAAGAAAAAAGCTGTAAAGAAAAAGAATGGTATGAATCAAACTGTACAAAGCAAAACACATTGCCTCCTCCTTTTCAACAAAAATACCTCTTTAAGTAGGTGCAACTAAAATATTGGCAACTAAAATTTTGGAAGATTAAAGGCAAAGCCAACCAGTCTGCATTTATTGTGTATACATTGATCACTAGACCTCCCATTTTTGCTTGAACCTTACACCAAAGACAGAGAAATTCACAATGCTCGTGCTTCATTGTAGTCATTCTTCTAACCTCAAAAAAAGACTTGGTAAAAACAAGAACATACTCCTAGCAATAGTAGAAAGAAGATTGCTGGAACTTGGAGTTTTAAATCAACTGCTCATCCTTGCATGCATCTTGGGAGACAGGAGGAGTTGGAAGCCACAGTTCTACTAGAAAACCACAATGAAGTTGCTGTCACTAAAACTTGGTGGGATGATTCCCATGACTGGAGGGTGGCTACCAACGTCTACAAGATGTTCAGAAAGGACAGGTGAGGATGGAGGGGGCATTGCCCTGTGTGTCAAGAAAGGATGGAATGTGAAGAACTGTCACTGAAGGATAGCCACAAACAAGTTAAAAGCCTATGAGTGGGAGTTAGTGATTCAGGAAATAAAGAGGATCTTGTAGTTGGGGTCTACTACAGGCTACCTGATCAACAGAAGCCTGATGATGAAACCTTCTTCCTCCAGCTACAGGAGGTGTCACAAATACAGGCCCCTATTTTGCTGGGAAACTTCAACCATTTGACATCTGCTGGAAAAGTAGCACAATGAGCTTTAAGCAATCCATGAGGTTCCAAGAATGCGTTGACTTATTGAGCCAAGTGATAGATCTGACACTTGGTCTTACTGAACTTTATCCCAGCCTTAGCCCAGCAATTCAGTCTGTCCACATCTTTCTGAAGGGCCTTCAGAGGTAGCCTGAGGGCTACCTCTTTCTAGGGGTAGCCCTAGAAAAATTGACATAGCCTGACAAGTTGGTGTCGTCTACAAATCTACTGAGTGTGCATTCAATTCCCACATTCAGATCCTCAGTAAAGTTATTAAAAAGAATAGGCCCCAATACCAACTCCTGGGAAATGCCACTCATGACTGACTGCCAGCTGGATTTAACTCTGTTCACCACCACTGGCCCAGTCCTCCAGACAGTTTTCTATCCAGCAGAATGTACCTGTTCAAGCCTCAGAGTACCAGCTTCTACATCCTGAAGCAAATACCAGGTTTGTGAACATCTGAGGAAAGTGAACAGCCATAATTCCATAGGTCCCAATTAAATTCATTCAAAATTCCTGGAGGAATTGGCTGACATAGTCACCAAGTCACTCTCAGTGGTACATAAAAGTCATGGAAATCTCTGATTACTGGAATAAAAAGGCAACATCCTATCAATTTTTAAGAGGGGTAGAAAAAACTATCCAGGGAACTACTGACATGTCTGCCTAATCTCTGCACAGGGGAAGATCATGGAACAGATTGTCCTGGAAGCTATGTTAAGGCACAAGGAAGAGGGATCTGGTATGGGATAACCAGAATGGTTTCACCAAGGTCAGGTGTTTCCTGACCAACCTACTGGCCTTCTATGATGGCATAACTGCACCAGTGGACAAAGGAAAATCCACTAATGTCATCTATTTGAACTTTAGTAAGGCCTTTGACACAGTCCCCATAACATCCTTCTCTCTAAATTGGAAATATATGGATTTGATGAGTGGACCGTTTAATGGATGAGGAGCTGGTTGTGAGATTGTACTGAGAGAGTGGTGGTCAATGGCTCAATGATTGAGTGGAGGTCAGTGATAAGTGTAGTCCTTCAGCGCATACTGGGTGTACGGTGACTAGTACTCTTTAATATCTTCATCAATGGCACTGACAGTGGAATCAAGTGCACCCACAGCAAGTTTACAGATGACAGCAAGCTGTGTGGTACAGTTGAAATGCCTGAGGGAGGGGATGACATTTAGAGAGACCTAGACAGGCTCATGCAGTGGGCCCAGGTGAACCTCATGAGATTCAACAAATCAAAGTGAAGCATCTTTAACTGACACGTGGCAAATCCCCCTATCAGTATAAGCTGAGAGATGAAAGGATTAAGCTCATCCCTGCTGAAAAGGACTTGAGAGCACTGATGGATTGCAAGCTGGACATGAGCCAGCAATATGCCCTCTCAGCTCAAAAAGCCAATCATATCTTGGCCTGCAGCAAAAGAAGCTTTAGCCAGCAGGTTGAGGGAGGAGATTTTACTCCTCTACTTTGTGCTGGTGAAATCTCACTTGGAGTACTGAATCCAGATGTGGAGTCTTCAATACAGGAGAGATGTGGACCTTCTGGAGCACATTCAGAGAATAGCCACAAAGATTATCTAAGGGATGGAATGTCTACCCTATGAGGACAGGCTGAGAGAGCTGGGACTGCTCAGCCTGAAGAAGAGAAGGCTCCAGGAAGTCCTGGTAGCGATATTTCAGTATATAAAGCAGGTCCATAAGAAGACTCTTTAACAGGGTCTGCTGTGACAGGACAAAAAATAAACGGTTTCAAAATAAAAAGGGAGGCATCTAAGTTGGATATAAGAGAAGAGTTTTTGAAATAAGGGTACTGAGGTGCTGGAACAGGTTACTCAGAGAGGTGGTGCATGCCCCCATCCTTGGAGACATTCATGGTCAGGCTGGATCAGACTCGGAGCAACCTGATCTAGCTGGAGGTGTCCCTGTTCATTGCAGAGCAGTTGGATTCAATGACCTTTAAAGGTCTCTTTCAACTCAAAAGAATATATAATTCTACGATTCTATGGTACTGAGTCACATTGTAGGCGGGGTTCAGAGAACGTGGGAGATGGTCTACTGGGTACCAAATCAGCTACCAGGTTTTTCACTTAACGACAGAGCAGAAGGGTCTAATGAATCTCTCTTGAACATGCTGGAAAAGATTCTCACATGCCAAGCCTATTGCATTTAAAGGAGAAAAGGTTTTGCTCCCTGAAGACTGGGGGCAAAAGACCAAAGCAGTTGAATTGTGTGTCTAGGTTACAGAAAAAGTGTATTTTATCAGAAGAATGCATTTGAAAGTCTAACCTTCTTGAGGAGAAATACAGGCCTGGCACTGACAAATTATTATTAGTAGTAGCACTCCTCATATCGTTATTAGATGGAACTTTGAATCCCACCTTGAAAGACTTAGCAGTCCTTGACACTGTCATTCTACTCTTCAGCAGTTCACTCTGGGATATGTGTAAATATGATTGATCGCATTTCTGAGCCACAGAACCCTCATTATTATCACTGACTTATTCGGAAGCACCAGCCATGCAGAATTTGCATCTCCAATGAATATTTGGGATACCATGTGGTAAGCCTTGGGCAGAATGATCAAAAGCTGGAGGTATTTTTCACACAGTTTCTTTCTCCTTGTGATGGATTTTTCTGGCATTTTCATGTGAGATTTGGAGACATTTTTCTGACTAGACGACAAGACCACGTATTTAAGGATTCTACCCGAAAGTGACAGTTGGCAATCTACTGCTAACAAACATCCATTTGGTTTGGGCAAGAAATTAAATATACTTTTCAGTAGTGATGCTATTTTGTGAGAAATTGAGATAATCCAATGAAACAGAATCAAAATAGAAATAATAAAGACTGTTCATTAGATGACTTTTTGTAAATAACATACAAGATTTCTCCCATTCGATTAACATATTTACCTGAGTATCAAGTTTTCATATTGAGCAATTACCAGTTAGCTTCCTTTGAGCCAAACAAAAGAGATTATTAACGTTGTATCAGCAGTTTTCGGAAAAATTGGAAGAATCATCTTTATCATTCTGCAACACTGCAACCTCTTTCTTGCCATGTACTATTCAAATGAAACAAAACAAATTAAATATTAGACTGGAGCCTGGGCATGGAATCCAGCAACTCCAGAAGAGGTACATGTTAAGAAATTTGTAGCATATCTCCACATCCAAGCTGAATCTTCTTATTTATACTGAATAAACAGGAAGCAATTTTTAAAAGGCACTTTTTCCAATAAAATGCACTTGGAAGCATGTTGCAACATCTTATGCTCAGTTCTGACTAACACGATTAAACATCTAGTACAGTAATTAGACTAGACTCACTTAACAACCCTATTAAATTCAGAGTCCTTCCTCTGTCCAGAGAACATAAAGATGTACCAAATCGCTTGCACAATTCTTTCATTCATTGTCCTAGTATCTATATCGTAAAATAGCTGCTACATGACCAAGATATAAGTCCAAAAAGCTGTTCCCGTTCATTTGCTGCTATGAAAGTATCTTTTTGTCTTCAAAGCTTCAGACAGCCACTGGGGCCAAGCCAGGATTCCTGTAGTGAAACAATCGACTTGGCATCATGTTGACACATATAAACAACAGTCTGTCAACAGGCCTCACATTAGTGACAGAACATTTTTGGCAAAACAGTAGCATCCTTCTGGGCACTATGGCAATAACAGCCAGTAGCATCCATTCATGCCTTCACTCTACAGCACAATATTAATTAAAAGATTATAACAGTGACACTTATCCAAGAAGCTCAAAACCCACAGAAATATCCATGCAGAAGAGTAGAATGTTTATTGAATAAGAACATGCCTCTAGCTGCTTTTTCATACAGTAATTTTAGACTTGCACACCGCATGTAACCTCTGTCAGTTCACAATGAGAGGATAAATGTAACTGCTTGCTTGCAAATGCCTATATGAAGTGTATATACATAGTCATGTGCCATCAACTTATGTAAATTGACTTCTCGCTAGCAAGAATAATAAAAAGCACAAAACAAATAACATTGTTTACAAAAACAAGCAGTGCTATGGGCTTTTATTTTTTTTGTCTTTTTTTATTGAATGGACAAATTAAAAGGGATAGTTCGGATTTTTTTATATTCTGCTTTTTTAATATCCTCTTTAATACCTAAACTATACATAGTGAAGTTTATATATGAAAAATATTCATCAATGAACTAAAAGAAGGTGCCAAAAATATGTAAGCTAGCTAATATTTTTAATAATTGCTCAGCTTTTCCACATTTTTCTAAGCCCTTAAAATATGACTTATTAATTATTCTTTAGAGTCGATGAAAAAAAGTTATAGGTAATGTATAGAAGGAAACTTGGAAGGGTAAAGAAATAACAGTTACCTGCTGACAACTGCACAGAAGTTCAAATAGCAAGAAAATCTATAGTGTAGAGGAAGGTGGGTATCATCCAAGCATCCTGGAAGCAGCGTAACAACAGTTCTGGAAGCTGTATGGGCAAATTAGTATGGTAGTTTGTCTGGGCTAATTATCTGTACCGAGATACCCCACACTGTGTTGCAAAGAAATGCTCTGAGCTCATGTTGGCAAGAGGCAGAAATTATATGGCATTCACAAGCCCTACATAGGAACCTAAAGAAACACAGGGAAAAGAAGATCAGGAGACAGCTCTAAAGGTTGGATAGTCCCTCTGGCATGACAATTTATGCCTAAATTATTATAAAAAGATATTGCATTTGATGGTGCAGATTCTGTAATTCTTTTGTGCATTTTATTTCAGCGTTTAAGATCTTTCTAACAACACAATATTTATTTCACTAATCCCATCAAGAGTTGAGCAGTGGACTTTATCTTTGCACTAATTTATTATGTATCTGAAGGATATTACTCTGGTCTTCCTCAGGATAAGTCAAATCAGTTCTTCTAATCACATGAGACTCATTGCAATATGTTTTAACTTAAGCACACTAGTTGCCAACAGCTTTCAGTGGAGTTTTCTCTAAGATGTGACTTCTCTCATTTTCCAAGTCTGGATGGTAATTAGACTTTTCTCATTGAGCTAAACATATAAATTCCCCTCTCTGAAAGAGTGAAAGAGTTAATTTTGTCTTTTAGAACACCTGGTGATGAACTGACAATTAGAGCATACGCTTTGAAGTGTGTCCCCACTGTCAGACTACAGGTTAGACAGGATCACTAAGGCAAAAGCAAGTAAGAATATGCAATGTTTCACAGAGGAAAATCAATCTAAATAAAAGATTTAATCAGATTTTCAATTTCTGCTTGGAGGCTTCTGTATTAGTTTCATCATCCTATTTTTTAAAAGTAAAATGAAGAATCTAAAAAATAGCTTTCTCTCTCAAGTTATGTACCTCACAACCTAATTTCTTGTCTTCTTTTGTAATCCCTACATTTGGAGTTTCTCAACAGCCCAGTTTCTGTAGAGGTGGTAGATGGCAGGATACACAAATCTGACAATTTGAATGCTTTTCTGAGAGGGGCTTTTTCTGAGGTTTCAATCTCTATGGAAAGAGAAGTGGTTTAACAAGTCTTCCACATTTTTGTGTACAAGTCTACCAGCTGCTGGAAATGTGCATTATTTTTCTGAATCTGTGTCTTCTAGAATTATAATATATATATCTATTTTTTTCATTTTTTCTTTGAAGTCCTTAATTAATAGTCATAAAAGTCAATATTTGGGGTCAAATTCTTCATCTCCACCACATACAGTTTTTCACTGCGTTTATTACATACATACCATGAATGCCTGATATGATATAACACACACACACACACACATATATATATGTATATAAAGACAACGATCCTTTTTACATAGAAGACATAACCAACCTACAGATCAGCGTGAAATATGTCTCAATAGCACTTGAGAATGTTCATATGACATGTGGTATTCCTTTTCCAGCCACAGTACTGAATCATGAGACAAATCCATGTTTCCAAATCAAAGAAAAGAAAATATTTATTAACTTAATGAGGTATTGTAAGATTTACCTTTACAGCTCGTTTTATACATCTTTATAGATTTTATGACAAAGAAAAATTATTTATGCAAAAATAGTAAAGCCAAAAATGTATAATTAAAAATTGTACACTTAGCGAGTTTAAACATTTAGGATAATACAATTATGATGACTGAAATATAGCATTTTTTATGCTGCAGGGAACTTCAGAATTTCTGGAGATCTGATTTCAAACTGAGATTTTGAAATTCCAATATTTTGACTAAAATGTCAAAATCAAATGTGTATCTTTTTTGGATCAACAGATTTTTTTTTGCTTTGCTACTTTAGAATATTTTATTTTGATGTATTTAACCAGTCTGAAAGGCTTTACTTCAAGTAAATTTGCAGTTGAATACGTTTTTCTTTTTGCTGTCAGTTACCTATATTTTGGAGTTACAGCTGAGTCTCTGATTTCTCCTGTTCAGTTTCTGGACTTAACATTGCTTCCATATCTTATTTTATACGGTATACATAAACTTCATTTGTTCTAAAAATATGTATTTTAATGTGCACAATGGATCAGTTGGAGAACATTACCCATCAGTGTAGAAGTAGTCTGACCTACAGCTGCTAGACCCCATCGTGGAAGTATTGGTGCTCTGTAAACACACAAACCAGGCATTGTTGAGTAGGCTAGAACTATGCGTTTTAGGGTCCTCTCCAAAGTATTCAGTTTTTTTACTTAAAATGAGATGTACTGATTCTTCTGCTCAAAAATTCAGCCAGAAAAAAATTCCACAAAATCAAATGAAAATATGGTTTTGTAGAAATTTCCATTCTGTGGAAAAAAACAAAAAACAAAAAAACAACAAACAAATCTCAGTCATCTGTGTTTCCAAGGTATGTAAATGCTGCATGCTTGAAATATTTCATTCTTCCATTATCAAATGGAGAAGGGTAGGGAGGGAAGGAAGAGATTAATTTTAGAAAAAACATACTATTTAGGATTGTTCGTAGACACATCTAAGAGAAATTGTACCTAAATCTCCCTAAAATTCAGCTGCTGGACTTTCACATGTAGTGCTTTCTAGGTCTGCAAAGTTATTCTCACAATGACAAAAAAAAGAAAAAAAGAAGAGTAACTCAACTTAGGCAGGTATTTTCTGGACTTCCAACTATTACAAATAGAACACTGTTTATATATATATATTCTTTTTATCCACTTCCCTCTAAAAAACAAAAGATACAAACATGCTTTTTTGTTATAGGGTTTTAAGTTTACTCTCCTGCTTCTGTGTCTCAAAGGAGAACGTCACAAGAAAGGAATTAAAATGACTCTTCAGGGGCTCAGAAAACATGAAATAAAAAGGCTTCAAATGATGAAATGTGTAGAGTGATTTGTGGTGGTTTGTGAAAGTTTTATTGTACGTTAACTAGCAGAGTGATACTGCAGTGTTCAGTCTCAATTCCACCCCCCTCTCCACCCCTCCACAAGTCTTTTCTCTCTGCTGTTGTTCAAATGTCAAAAGCTTTTACATTTCAGCTGAGTTTCTCCTGACATTGAAGGGAAGTGAGAAGGCTGAGAGAACAACTTGTAAAACTATCATTTTTCTCATGTCTCGCTGTCCCTATATTATACATCGTTCTTATCCATGGTAAATTAGAGTAGAAATGCAGCACCAAATTATGGATCTTAAATTACTCAACATAATACTCAGTATTGCTAAAAATCCCCAGTTTTTCTGTTTGCTTTTGTCTTTCCTATTCAGGTACTCAACATTCAGGCTTTTCCCTGTAGAACAAAATTAGCCAGTGAAAATAACCTGAATGTGACTACTTTCTATGTATTTTGCTGAAAAAATAAATATAAACAGTGTCTGCCTCATGGACACTTATCACAAAATTCCATTGCTTAGTATCCTTAGAATAAACTGTATATGGACAGATGATCTATTTAAACCTTGCTCCAGTTGACTGACAAACACTTATTCACATTTTGTCTGAGAAATACTAGTTGCTACTCTAATGGTATACATGATTTACAATTTATTTAGCAGCATTCAGATTCTCAAACACCAATGTTCAGAGATTCAAAGGCAAGTTTTCATAGCAGCAGGCATAAGAATATAGTACATATATAATTTTGGGACATATGCATGTGATTCAGCATACTTCTTGTTTGTTCTGTGTTATCCAAAAGCACACCACCTACAGTTCACAAATAAGTTTCAAATGTCTTAAAAAGCTGTTTATTTTCTACCTTTCATCCAAAACAAGTGACCTTCTAACTTCTGTGTACAACTTAAATCATGAAGTTCTAGCAAGATCTTTCAGTTAACCTTTAGTTTTTAGATGGTAGTGGGTGTTTGTGAAATCTAAAAAAACTAAGCAGAGTGTTTGTCATATTCCATGTCCTGACAAACAAACACTATCATATTAGCATATTTTAAATTCACATGTATAACAGCTCTGAAAAGCGTTAGTAAAGGTTTGAGTTGAAGCTACTGACTACAATAATTTCGAGTGATTTCAACATGGAGTGGAATTAAAGACAATTGCTCTGAAAATAAACACCAGTGTTCTGATGTTTTTCACGTTATTAATGGATATGTCCATGGTACCCTAATTTACCAAAACTGGCTTTATCTATCGGCATATTGGCCAGTCTTAATCTCTGTAAAATTCTTCCTTTTTTTTTTTTTTATGAATGAAGCACTTGATTTTTTGAAAAATGAGTTCCAAATACGACTTTAGAAGTACTTACTACAACATTTCTTAACTCAAAAGAGTGATCTTCAGAATCCTAAATGCCTTATGTAGGAACTTCAATCGTGAAAGATATTTAGCACAGACATATAGCTAACAACACTTGAACTGCAAAATGTACTCTCATTAGAGTCATTTCAGGTACCTACAAATAGGATGTACTTTATGCTGAATTTGTGGCTCTGAAAGATTATGACTGAGCTCAGGTTTTGATGAGTATTTTTCATCATTTTTATTTAATTATTATACAAATATTGTCTTATAAAAATAACCAATAATCACTCCTTTAAAAATTTAGTCTGCCATATTTCTGAAGGCCATTCTATAACAAAAAGCTAAACCATGGTAGAGTGAAATTTGCAATCAAGGCAATGGAGCTTTTTTTGACAAACACGGTACAAAACAGGTGTTTTCTGCAGATTGAGCTTGGATGCAGTACTTCCATCACTTTTAACAGAAAAAGAAATATGCTTTCCCCATGCTGTTCCACCCAGTCATTTTGAGAAAAATGAGAAGATAAGATGTTTTCAATTTCAAAGATTCCAAGATCCAGGTTTTTTTTTTTTTGTTGTTGTTGTTGATTTAGAACAATACTGTACAAATATTGTTCACCTTTCTCAAAATGTGTTAGGGTTGCTGAATGAGCAGAAGAGCACTTGCAGTGGATTCAGTCAGTTGTAGCTTGAGAATGAGTGTGCTCTGCAGCTTTGGCACTTCTCTTATACTCCTTGCCAAGAACCACGATGGTATTTACATATAATACATTTTTAAAAAAATCTGTTTTCTACCAAAAATCTTTCATTTTAATTTTTTGACTGGCAGCCATAAAATTTTCAGTTCTATGGTACATATTGTTTTTTGAGATGGAAAGCAAACTGCTTCTTATAAATTAGCCTAGAATTCATAGACATTGTTCTGCTGAAAAACTCCTTCCTTATCCAAAATTATTTTTTCATAACAATTAATAATTTCACTGTAAACGGGCTCCAATATTTAAATACAAATCTGTCAAAAGTTTATGGACTGGTTCAGCCCGGTTCCACGACTAATGGGGTATGGGGCCAAGGATCCACGCCCTGATGAAGGGGAGAAGGTAGGGAGATGGGCCTAAAAAGAAAAAAGTGGCAATGATCTGAGGAGAAAAAATAATATACTAAATTATTGGAATGCAAAATAACACAAAATAATACAATTTAATTGGAATTGAAGCTAAGAAATCAAATAACGTGAGAGAGAGACTGTCCAAAACTGAAGGTCTTACTCCAAAGTGAAATGGTGAGACAGCTAGGGAGATCCCACTGCTAAAATGACTAGCAAAAAGAGGAAATATTCAGGGCTTGCATGCAGTTTTATCCTTCCCTCTGAGTGGAAAACAGGGATGCAGATTCCTCTGTGGTATGTAGTTCTTCTCTTCTGAGAACGAAGTACTCAGAAATTTGTTAGTCTACGGATCTGGAACATTAACTCGTTAACTCCCAGTGCCTCACATGATGCTATGATGTGGAATTCTGATAGCAAAAAGCATAAAACCATGACAAAACTTCAACAGTTTTAAATTTCTGAAGGATTTTCAGAATAAAGATATAGTTTCAGCCATTTTTAGTTCAGAATGTATTGTATTTTTCCAATACTTGTGCCAATTGTAAGTTTTAACATAGCAAAGTCATTGTAAATTTAATCTATATTTAGAACATATAATTTACAGTCCTTCTAAGGTTTTATGGGAAATGATGAGTTCTTTATTGTTCCCATATTATAATCCACTCAATTCACCTTTGTTTTTTCTTGTAAGCTTAATTTAAAAAGGTATACATGAAAAACTAGAGAGTAATATAAAATCTAGTTATTTTGAAGTGACTTTAGCAAAAAGTGTAACTGATTTTTAATGTGGCACAGAGAGCATGCTAAAAGTACATACTCAGTTTGTGTCATTAAACAATAGTTGTTCATCAACAATATCTTGAAGATGAAGATGAGAAAAGACTACACAGCGATTAGGCTGGGGATTCCAGAAACACCCAAGGCATCTAGGCAATAAATTCCCATTTAAATTCAGTAGAAGTTGGGACTCCAAGTCTCCTGAGTTCCATTAGAATCTCTCCTCCCCCTTGATTCACAAATGCAGTTGCTCCATTAGTTTGATTTTGATTAATTAACAGTGCTTTTAGGCTTTCCTTGCATGAATTTATCAAATGTTTCCAAACTGAAATGCATCAGCTATTTCGTCTTTTAAGCATAAAGGAACTCGTCAGTATTTCAAAGTGTTTGTAAATGTTGGCTTAATAGCTCCTAATGCATCATGGCCCAGTTTTTACAAGTTGATTATGAATGCTCATGCAGTTCAGAAAATCAAATGGCAGCCCTTACAATCATGGCACGTGTTAACTGAATAGGTAAATTACTCTTTTTATAACAGGCTAATAATACATACGACACTAAAATGCTAAAAATTCACCTCCTCATGGATGGGGCCAATGTGACAACAGGTTCTGTGGCTGAGGACAAGTAGAGACGATGACACACTGTGTGAAAAATACCCTCTGGCATAACTCAACAGCTATACAATGGTACAGACCACCTCCAATAAACAGCTGTTGCTCACCTAGGCACATCTTAGGGTCCCTAATCAGAGGAGAAAAAAAAGGATATGGAATCTCCCCCTTTGGTAACAGGTGAAAATATGGTAACATATGGCCTGCCCAAGGAGGTGGTGGAGTAGCCATCCCTGGCAGTGTTCAAGAGGCGTCTGGATGAGGAGCTACAAGATATGGTTTAGTAGCTTGTGGCAGCAATGGTAATGGGTGGATTGTTGGACTAGATGATCTTGTAGGTCCCTTCCAACCTTGTGATTCTATGATTCTATGATAAGTGTAATAAAATAAAGAAATGAAAAAATCTAAAACTTCTTCATAGGTAGGTACCAACCAAAACTTGTTCTGTCCCTCAAAAGTCCCAAAGAGAGATGAATTACAAAGGTCTTGCAAGTTGAAATATTATTTGCAGTGCAGTTTAATAAGAAGAAATCTGAATGTTTCCTGACAATAGCCCAGCAGTTCTGGATGCCATATAAACATACCTGAAGGGACTAAAAAGAAAACAAATACTTTTTAATTTATTTATTTATTTCTCTGAACACAGTTAAAAGCAAGGGAGATAACATTAAGTGCAGACCTCATGACCAATGCTCCAGCTTCTATGTGTTATATTCTATAAACAGTGCAAGTGGGAAAAATTGTCATTCTAGTAAAAGTTTACTGGTGGAATTAAATATCTATGTCTTCTGTCAGACACACAGCCCAGTGTTAAGGTAGTGCTGCAAGAGACTATCTTTCTGGCAGAGATGGATCTGACATAGGTCCAAGACTGTGATTACCTGTGCTGCAAGTCCTGTCACCACAGAGTAACTGCTGATTCTGAAAAGCTTGGATAACTCAGGAGTTACACTTATTTTGCTTTTCAAGGATTTGCAGTCCGTTGGAGTACTTCATATTTTCCATCTGAACTTGCTTTGAGTCATGTTTATAGGCTTTTTGCCACATCAGTGATGCAGCAACTCTATTATCTTGGGTGACACCAACATCAAGCAAATAGAAAAGCACATTTCCTTCCTCTTAGTTCAGTTCCTGCAGTTAAATTAATATGAGCAACTGTTCAAATCAAATAACTTTCAGGCCGACTGGTACATTTTTCAGTATCTCTTTCTCAGCACTTCTTTAGGTTGTAAGAATGTGCGACACACCCATGTTACTAGCAAAAGGAATAATTGGGATCATGTTATTTACATAATTTATTTTATTGATTATTTTACAGCATTATCAGGTGATCAGGTCCATTGTTTATATATAGCTCTTCAACAAAAAAGATTAGAACATTCCACAGGATTTGTGGGTTTGTTTTTTTTTTGTTTGTTTGTTTGTTTGTTTGTTTTGTCAATGCAGAAAAGTAAAGATTTACTTTCTCCATCCGGTCACTGAAACAGTCACAAGAATGGTGTTAAGGTTTTAGCATGTTTATGCCCAAAATGCCATTGAGAATAATAAGAAATAAGAGTAAGCAGAAAGGAATTACTCAGCTAGAAAATGGCACTTCACTGTAGCCGTTTTTTTGTTGTTGTTTTGAGTTGATTTTTGTTTTGCTTTTTTGTTGAGTTGTTCAGTATTCAGATAAATATGCTGTTTACATGGCTTTTAGCAAGGTGCTTAACCTAAATTTTTCAGTATAATGTATGGAAACTGGCTTAGAAGTGTATAAAAAGACAGAGGGATTCTGTAGCACTGTCTTAAATGCACAAATGAAAGGGATAGCTTAGCTGCTTGACACGGATTTAGTGGCAGGCTGCAAAATATGTTTATGTTTGTGTCTGCGTGTACATGCGAATGTAAACAACTACTGAGGCATGTAACTTATACAACCACATACAAATACACTTCTTGTATCCAATAAAATTTGGTATCCTTCCCCTCATACCTACTTAATCTGTCAAAATCCAAATAGATACATTTATTTTCCTGCAATGCTCTAAAGCTGTAAAGCCTGTTACATAACCCACCTGCGTTGTGGGCAGCCTCTGTTCCCCTCTTCTTAAATCCTCCCAGCCATAACTTCTAGCCCCTCTCCTGAGATCTGCCAAAAAAGTTCTGCTTTGTGCCTTACAAGTTCTCCATGTTATTCATGATTCTGTGTACTCTGCAGTCTACTGGTGGAGGTGTTTCAGAAACAACTCTTTTCTTTTTTCTCAAGACTGCATTTTTTTTTTCTTTTTAATGTCATTGTAAGTAAATTCTGGTTTGGTAGTAAGGAAAGATCTCTGTTTTGTTAGAAGTTACAACCACTTTCCTTATGGTTTTTCAGAAGACACTCAGAGAAAAGTGTTTAATGCTTTATTAATGGAAAATTGAAATGATGTTTTAAAAGTGTTTTAGAGGTACCTGTTTTATAGGGATGTGGTATCACAGTCAGTTAGAGGAAGTGCTAAAAAAGCAAATTCTCTGACAAGGTCTTATATCACAAAGACTTTTAGAATTTTCGCATACAATGTAAACTCTGAGAACTTGATAGTTTGCCTATTTTCAACTGTATAAAACTAATTATTTCATAATTATATCAGATAGATTCACAGAAGTCCAATCAAGAAGAAAAAAAAGTGAATCTAAAACAAATTCTAATATCTGGTCAAGGACCTATTTATTCTATCCATCCAGACACTGAAAGTGGAAACAGTAGATTTATTTCCATGAAATATGATGGGGAAAAAAAGTTTGAAGGAGACAATCTTTGTTTTTGGGTGGAGGGAGAAAAATTTTATCATAATAATTTGAAAACCAACATCTTGATGAACTGTAGAATGAATCCATATGCTTCAGACAAATGTTATCATATTGAGTTTACAGAGTAAAGCACCCTATCTTTATTCTTTTCAATTACCTAAAAAAGTTTGTTTGTAGATAATAATGTCATACTTTACCTACATTTGTTTGAAAAAGTATTTTATTTTGCATTATTGATCAATTTCAATTGTACTTTCTGTTATTCTGTTTAATTTATTTTTATAGTTAAGTTGATATAAAATGCTTTCCACATACCTTTTGAGAAAATGACTCATTAAAATAGTAGATATAAGAGAAAACAATTGAGTTGATTTGTGGGAAAGGTACACATAGATTTTCATGACAAATTCATTTTATTTATCTATTTTTAATATATGTATTTTTTAGAAACAGCAAAATTGTATTCATTCATAAAATAAGGAATTCCTTTTGTGATCTTTTTTCTTAAGAATACTCAGAAGTCACAAACTGTAATGTCTTAAAGAAAAAAAATCACAAATACAAAGGCTGATAGCTGATTTAAATTAGAGTAGTGATAGCAAATTAGCAAATTCAGATATTAAAAGTATCAACACAGAAATGTCAGTGTAGCCAAACATTTTTTTAGTTGAATATCTTGTACTTGCAGTCATACAGTGAGTAGCAGGGAAAACTTAGTTAAGGAAAAATAATATCTTGTTTGTATTCATCTTTTATATAAATACCAAATCTCTTAGGCGAAAACTATGGTTGACTGTTTTTTCCGTCTGCCTCAGTGAGCTCAAATGCTTTACTGCAAGAAGGGGAAGGCTTGTATTGTGAAGATAGGCACAAGACCATAAAATAAACCCCTCAGGAAGTAAGGCCTGTTATCATTTTCTTTCAGTGCAAAGCATGTATCCTACGTAGTGATAAAGAATCCAAGAGATCTCTAGTTTAGTTAATCCAGTGTAAATTGACTTTTCTCTTATAATGTTTGTATGAATGCATATGGCTTTGAGTTTTCAAACACAGAATCTCATTACACTTTACTGAATTACAGAGCCTTCTACAACTGGAAATATCTTCCTTACACAGGTATTCATAGATCACAGTCACATTATATCTAATTTCTCCCAGATAAAATAAACAATTTTAGTTTGTTAGTTTCATTATAAAATGAGCTTGAAACATAGAGTATCTTATTCTCCTATTGAAGACACAAAAACAGAAATGACTAAATGACTCCTCTCAGATGGCAACATAGAAAACTTTTTATAAACTCTATACATAATATTGGGTTTCATTTATTCCTTCACCAATGCTGTTAAAATTTGGTGTACTTACATCAGAAGCAAAATAAGCAGAGAGTGGGGTTAAACACCATCATGGACTGAGACTATCTAATCTAGAATGAGGTTCTAATGTACAAAATGGAAAGAATACCTGCTTTATTCCCAAAAAGTCATTGTACATACTTACAGCACTATTTCACCACGATCCACCATTCATCAATTCAGCAAAAATCTACTCCTGAAAATGATTTAGGTTTTATTTTTCATTCACAACTAAATAAAACTTAGTCTCTCCTGTTAGAAAATTATGAGTAGAGAACTGTTGACTACCACTGGAATAACTAAACATATTTACTCTAGATATATCTGAAATATACATTATAAATATACATCACATCTAGATTATTTATATCTGTTTACTTATAAGTATAAATTCAGAAAGGACTATCTCATTTCTGAAGCTAGGCAGTACTCCGTATTTCTTAAATTTCTATTATCACTTGACTTTCACATAAAAAAAATTGAAACGAGGCAACTTTGTAAGATCAATGTTTGTAATAGGAGAAAAAAATGACATGCAAAAGGAAGTAAAAAGTGTTAAAAACCTTGGGAAAAAATATAAATGAAAATAGTTTTATAGATATTTAATCATCTGGTATAGATATTAGAAATATTTCTCAGCAAATGATAAGTGTGACTAGAATAGCATCCATTTAAAAGAAATTACATTACTGGTTCATCTCTGATGGCTATTGTGGGACTGATATTAGAATAGTGCTATCTGTAATTTACCTTTTTTAACTAATAGCTCTTTGTTTTCTGCATGGATCCTTTTAAAATCTCTCATATGCTTTTAAGATATCACTTACCATTTAATCACTTTCCACTTATTCTTCACTCTCCAGGCTCTTCAGTCTTTAGCTACTTTATGATTTTCTGCATATATTCAAGCATGTACACAGACTCAGTTTCTTACCAGATCTGTCTACCTTGACAGATACATAGTGTTTTACTTTAATGTTCAGTGTATTATCAGAAAGACCAGGCTACTTATGGGATCTCTAATCCATTGAATCTCACAGAAAAGGTAGCCATGAAACCCCTTGCATCATGAGCAAAATGGAGAATTGTGGCAGAAGAGCACTGAGAGAGAAGGGACAGCTAAGTCAGAAGAAAAAGGAACTGAGATTTTGGAACATTTCACAATTCAAATGATTTGTTGCTGCTATATTTTTTTGAGACACATTGTTCAGATACCAATTCTGTCTTTGACAATAACCTGGAAAGAAATGGTGTAGCTTAATAGGATCTTTCTTTCTGGGTTTTATCCATATCTACTCAATCCTTGTGTTGGTCCAACTACCAGTTCTGGTCTGACCCTAAACTAAAGAATTTTGTACATCATTATTCCAGGACAGTATCTAAACAACTTAAAATAGTGGACCTTCTACAAAGGGATACGTAAGTCACTTTTTAAAAGGACCACCAATACTTTGCCCCAGTGTAGCTGCCTCAGATTATTTGTTGAATGTGTTTAAAGTCCACTTTAAACTGGGATCTTAAAACCTATAGGTGCTGTAAACCACTCAAATATACTGCAGAAGCCAGTTTCTTTTGCAACACTATTATTACTGCTAATATAAAAGAAGATGAAACTACTAGTGACTTCGCAAAGAGGTATTATTCACACAAAGATATAAAATCCTTCTGAAAATCCTGGGAAAAGAGGTAGTTTACTGAGTCTTTAGAGTATGGATTTTGGATTAAGATACAACAAATATCTTTGTTATGATGAAAGTGAAAGGCTCAATTAAATTGCAGGGATAGATTCAGCAGCAAAATTTGCAAATCCAGTGTTTCTCAGAGGCATCATGCAACGTCTGTAAAGAACCAAGTGTCTGGCTGTGGAGGAACTGAGTTAAAGCAACACTGAAAAGCTCATTTTCCCATATCACTGCAATCGCAATTACATCAGTGCTGTTAGAAGGCTCATTCACAACAGAATTCAGTATGGCCTGAGCATTCAAAGTGGCTTAGAGTTTTTGTTCCCTCCCTCACTGAAGATAACTCTCAGCCATAAAATGAGCAGCCCAAAGCACAAATGAAAATCCAGCAAAAGCAGCTGAACATTTCTCAGGATTCTACCCCATCTCCCCATATTCTGCAGGTCATATAGAAAGGAGCTATGCAAAAAAATCAATCAAAATTCATCCATGAATCAGTAAATTCTACTGCTTATTACTATAGAAGGCTGTGGAGAGAGAATGAGAATGCCTTACATATATTTGAAAACTGAAAGGCATGCACACCTAAAACAACAAAAAATAATTCATAGCATCAAGAACCTTTTTAAGGACCCTATTATGCAAAGTGATATGCAATAATCAGAATATATGAAGCCTCCCTATTGCAAATGTTTATGCGTGTAAAAATTAGTAGCACACAAATGCTGCATATACCTTTATATCCACATTGTTTATTAAAATGTTCTTCAGAAACTTAGTATGATTTCAAGAGTAAAATAATTATCTGCAGTGTCACTATTACTAAAAAAGAAGGAAAGCATTTTGTACTTCAGAAAGATAAGAGCTGCTACATGCATCCAAACTTAGGAACACATGTTCACACACAGACACAGAAATAACAAAGCTGGAGAGTACATTTTCTCCTGGACTGAGCAGAAGAAAAACAATGTTACTCACACTTTTTTTAGTTTTTATGTACTAGCCATTCAAGCTCCATAGCTCCACTGTTCTCCATGGCATAAACTGGTGAATACATGTAGAGCAACCATCTGCTAGCTTCTGTGATGCTGACCTTCGTTAGCATGCTAATCACAGGAAACATTTCTTGGTTGTGCTCCTACAAGTATGGAATATTTATCAATGCCTTTTTCCCTCCTTTTATTCTTTCCTTGTTCCCTTCTTTCTGTTACAGTCAGATGACTCCTGAAGTCAGTTCACTGTACATAACCAGGTCTTGCCAAAGCAGCACAATAGTTCGGTGCTGGATGGCAAGTAAGACCATGAGAAGCTGCTCAGCAAGCCTGCAGTAAGCTTTACTTCTTACCAGCACATCAGGGACAGCATGTGGGGCAAGTGGAATGTCTACTCTCTTCCTCATCCCACCGGGGCCTTGTGGGACTCAAGTGTCTTGCAAGTTCTGTCTGAGAGCTGGTTAGAGAGAAGGAACTTGCTGCCACCAGCTTTCCAGAAAGCTTATGCTTCCATTGTCAAAAAGTTCAGACTTACTGTGGAGGAGGTGTAATGTAGGCAGAGGTTGGGAAGCAGCACTCCCCATGTAGTGATGCCAGATGTAAGTGTCTGAGATTTGTGCTCAGACAGACAGTTCCCTCCATGGCCTGCAGTGGAGGACACAAGAATCTATTAGCATACCTAATCCTTTTATAGTGAGAACCACCCTAGGAAAGCAATTGAAAGAATAATGCGAGAAATATCCATATTGCCAGAGGCCTTTGATACAAAGATATTTATTTCTCTTGCAAGAAATTTTGAGAGTAAGTGTTGGTATTTGAGACATATGAGTTTATATTTAGGGCAGCCTTTACTTGGGCAAAACATTCCAACAAAATACCACTTCTTGTGCTTGCACATTGCTAAGGAAAAACCCACTACAGTGAGTTTTTGAAAGGAAATTTTTGGCATTAGTAGCCCACTTTTGTTTCTATTGCATACATAAGTGCACATATAAGAACAATGGAAGAAGCACAATGACCATTCTTGCACGGACACGAGACGCAGTTTCACATAGATTCTGAGATGAGTGAATGCTGCTCGAAAAAGTTTCAATTTCCTACAAAGTTAGAAACATAGACTAGAGTTACTAAACAGAAACATATTTGTAAGTGATTTTGAATCACATGGTGCAAATGTGCTTTCATGGATAAACATCTAAACAGATTATTTTTAAATACTAAGGATGAATAGCTGAGAATAAAAGACAGGAATGGGTAGCAGTTCATTTTTAAGATTACTAGTGACACTAAAACTAATTACCTGCACTCCAGACGTTTTGAGATGGTTCCTATGCCAGGAAAATGGAAATATTCAGCCATTTATCTCCCCCACCATGTAAATGCCCTGTGTAAATTAAAATATTGATCCTTACTGAGGGTTCATTCAGCACTTTCATTCCACCTAAAATTTCACATAGAATTTGTTGTAGTAAGATACCCATCATCTGTGATCAGAGTAGGATACTGAATTCACATTTCCTTTATTCCTGTACCTTTCAAATTTTTTAACTTGCTGGATTTCAGGTTTGAAGTTTATTTGCTTTCAAGTTTCTTAATACTATTCTTTGAATGGACATGAATCAGGGAAGCAGGTTACCAGGTTGTCCAGTATCTTTATTACCAAGTTTGAAACAGATAATCATTTTTAGTTAACCCCAGATAGAATAACAATTATCAGTGAAGACTACCTCTTTGGTGTAAGAATTGTATACAAGTTGTCATCTCTTACAGCTACTCAAAGAAAACTTTGGCAAATGTAGGATAGAAGTAACTAAAACAAGCGTGTTAGGAAAGTACAGTGTAGGTGAAATTTTAAGCAATCTGAGAACACTGACATTACATTTGCTGTAAGATATTTTCATTGTGTAAGCTTTTTATGATACTTTGAGTAACAGAAAGCTTCCTCACTGTGTAACAACTTACCAGGGAATCAGTTTTATCATATTTTATCAGGATATAAATTAATAAAGCAACAGTATTATTTAATTTTACCTTTCTTCCCAAATATTGATGAGTTACTCTTTGAATTAAAAATCAAGAGAAAACTAAATTCGTTGTCAGTATAGCCAGCAAGCAGAGTGCACAATGCCAGCCAATAGTCTACAAAGCTAGACTGGTTGCCAATACTAATGAAGGTTTGTTCTACTCTTTAGAAGAAAAAAAAAACAGTTTGCCTAATGTGTTTCTGCCATACACATTTCCTCCATGCCTAAGAGCTTTTCTCATGATTCATTGTTTTGGTGATAGAGTTCTCATGAATCTCAGACCACAGAAAAAGGAACATTTCTTGATACAGTTTATAGCTAGTTATAGCTAGGAAATCTCTGAGTAAGACTACTTGTATTAGATTGGAAAGAATGAAAACTAGGAGACAGTTAAAGTCATCCAGAATGGTAGTGGTATGACGCTTATGTGTAAGTGCAGCAGATACACTGAGATGGATCCATTTAGTGTTGGTGGAATCTGTCTGTTAAATGTAGGCATCAGCAATTAACTCCAGGGGTTCGGTCAGGCAGAAGGCAAACACAGTAAGTACAGCATGAAAAGAAGCTAATTGCTTTTGATTCTAATGGAGGTGACAAAAACTACAGCTAAGGGAGAGAATGTAGAAGGGATTTGGTTAGTAAACCCTGCTCCTGAAGGCCCTCCTCCTCCCGAAGGTAAGTTTTGAAGAAGTGCCTCATGTCATCAATTTATCCAATAAGGCTTGGAAACCTCATGATGCAAATGTAAGATGTGTTGCAGGAGAGGAAAAGAGGCATAACTCTTATTTGTCTCCTCTTATGACACACTACACTCTGAACATAAAAATAGAGAGTGGTTCTACAAGCTACAGTCATGTTAGTACAGTGTAAAGTCTCTGGAACACTCCTAAGATGCGTCTCACAGCTCTCAGAACTCTGAATATGAAAATGTTCTCACTCTTGGCTACGTGTTCTACCAAAAGCTTCATGGTTTCCAGTTCAGAAACTGAACTTTCCATCTTCTGTTCGCAGCACAGAGTCAGCCAATCTGTTGTGAAGGGTAGCAGTACTGCATTCTGACTTTATTAGCACTGATAAAGCCATAGTATTCCTGTAAGTAATATGTTCTGGATTGCCTCTTACTTTCAGCTCTCCTACAATGATGAGTCTCTGATACAGTATTTTGTCATTATGAGTTGACAAGAGGAATAAAACATTGGTCTGAAATTTTGTCTTGGCTTAAGTGTTGTATTTAGAGAGTGAACTTATTTCTTTATTTCAGGATCCTTTATCGCTTGTTTTTATTTGTTACAAAACATTATATACTGTATATATATATATAATATATAATAACAAATATTATTTGTTACAAGTAGCAGGTCTTGCGAATAATCTTTAACACTTAATTCTTCATAGCAGGAAGAGAAACTTTTGTGGATGTTACTTAGTGCATACATGATCTAACTTAGAAGAATTTCAAGTTTGCAGTGCACGATCTTGGTAATGCAACACTCAACAGAAGATTCACTAAAGAAAAGATATACCTAGGAAAGGTATAGCATGAATATTAATTAATTATATTAAAAGGAGTCCTAAATATCTCCTGTTAAACACTTGATACTGATTACTGTCTCATTCCCATACGTGTTTCACACAAACATTTTCAGAAATCCAAGATATTACAGGTAAATATAAATAAAACCAAACAAAACAAGAATAATAAAAATCAACATTAAAGAAATAAATCAATGCTTTTAATATGAAGGTGTAAAGCCCACTGAGAAGCAGCTATAAAATGACCCAACCTGGATCTATTCATCACGCAGATCTTAAGACAGTTAACAACAGAGTGGTTTTGTTTTGGGGGGGTGCAAGATCCAGGGGGGGTTCTTTCACTTAGAAGAAGATCAGGGTTCAAACTATCTTGGTTTTGAGTAGAAGACTGAAAGTCCTACACTTTCAAGACCATGGTGATCCTAAGACTACTGCCTCAAAAGAGAAAAAAATCCACCATGTAGATATAGTAATAAATGTTTATTGGACCCTCACATTTGTTACACATTCATTTTGAAAACTGTGGTCTGTATTGGTTGCTGAATCTGCCCTCATGTCTGGGAAGATGAAATTGTCCTTGGACAGAAGAAATGATTATCACAAGTTCTAAGAAAGAAAAAAGAGGGACAAAATTAGAAGATTCATGTGGATAAACTCACTTCATTACAGAGAAAATTCAGTGACAATTCATGTCATCAGAAGTGAGCTGATAAAAACTGCCTTTATCTAATCATTCATTTCAAGCTGGATTTTCTATAGTCCCCATATTTAGTAGGTTGCATTAGAATCATAGATTCGTAGAATTGCTAAGGTTGGAAACGACCTTCAAAATCATCAAGTCCAGCCACGATGAAACCATACTACCCTAAATCTAAAAATCCACCACTAAATCATGTCATCCAAATAGTCAAATATCATCCAAATAAGAAAACTAGGAAGGTAATGTGATTCATTGTATCCACCACATAATTAATTTTATCCCTGCTCTGCTTATATTGTGATATTTCAGAAATGCTTAGAAAAGTGACCAACTAATTATGACCAACCTTTTCAAACACAGATGTTCTAGATCTTGAAGCCCTAATGTGTTCTTAAAAATGACTTTAATGTCTAGAGTAGCTATATAAAAATGGAATCCTTCTCTTTGAAAAGCTAAATTTTATACTAACCAGTATTCATTGAATTCATCTGCACTTATACAGAAAGGTTTAAAAGAAGGTAAAGGGGATGATTCATAAAGGATTTGCTTTGCCTTTCTAATTGAAAATTTCAATTCTGTAGTACTATTCACTTCTCCTTGTCCACTCTAATCTTATTTATTGTGCCTCTGACATCTTCTATTATCCTTCCCCTGACTCCTTGTTTTGTATGAAACAGTTCTACTGCTTTAACACTGAAAATGATATTATTTCAGTGCTATCAGTGGCAACTTCCTGTGCCTTTATATATACAAATTAAAGAGTGGATTATCATTAATTATGTACTACAATTTTTCCTGGCAACAGCTGAAAGTGACAAAACATTTGCTTTTGTCATAGTTCTATCAAGTGAATTCAAATGCAGCTGCTGAAATTTATGACACTTTACTATGGTTTTAATTTGCAACACAGGGTCAGGATCATGACAGCACTTTTTTTCAGCAGTTCTTGTTAGGATGTTAATTACATTGTTTAAAATAAATTGTATCATTGTAACAACATATATTTATTGCATATTAAGGATAAATTTACTGTTGGCTTTACTTAACTTTCTAACAATTCTCTTTAATATTGGAAAAAGCCTCTATGATATAGGCAACTGCTCTAACCAAAATTACAATGCCAAATTTTTTCTTAGAAAAGAAAATGATATTTACAGCATATTCAAAGGATAGTTTGGAAAAACAGCTTAATGTACAGAATTTTTGTATTTGAGTATCAGTTCCAGACATGGACAATATTTTCCATGTATTGAGAAGTAGAGCTGGAGATTTGCCAGCCCAAAAGGTCATTGTCACATAGCACTGTCCTGGTCCTTGACCTGGGAAAATGAAACTAAACTATAACAAAAATCATCAGGTACAAATCTGAAATAAACAAATTAACAATACAACCACAGTGACCAGCTGAATCTAGGAGTGGTGATATATATTTATTAAAAATATGCATGGTAAACAGGCACAAAATTTAATTGGTTTTATTACAATAAGGAGGGTACAATCAAGCCTGAAACTTTGTGGATGCTGGACCCTATGAAGGAAGCCTTGTAGAATTACCCACAGAGTGAAGGATAAAGGGAGATGAAGTACAAGCAGTGCTCTATCCTGAGGCAGGCTGGGGGGCGTAGTCAGGATTCCTCCCAGTGTGCAGATTTTTCTACTCCCTCTACATAAATATTTTTAGAAGGAGAGAAGCAAAACCAAGGGCACTTTTAACCTATTCCTCATGTTAATTCTTGCACTAGTGTGAGTTTTGCAAAGAGCACTTGGGCAAGCTGATGTATGCTGGGTTAATAGGAGCCTGAATTATTTATGCAAACCTTATACAATGTGTAGCTCTATTAACACACAAATATATATAACAGATGCAATTACTGACATGATTATATACATTTATAACTAAGTAAAATATATAGAGAGATAATGGATGTCTTAATTTGCTTATGCAAAAATTAACATTTCATATATTAGTCAATAGAAGATTACAAAAATATCAGAAAGTCTCAATTTTTGTTTCTATAGATTATTACATGAAAATAAGATTAGTAGATCTCATTAAAAAAGCAATCTCTAATTCAAAATAGAACTTGTGTATTCCTGAGAAAAATATCTGCAAGGACTGCTCACACATAATCCTGTGAGTTGGATACTTAGTGGTCAAACTTATAAAATGACCAACTTTCTGACCTATGACTGCTTATGTGCTATGGTTGCTGTGGTCTTTTACCCATAATAAGATGGCCATGGCCAAGAGGAGTTAATTTTAAAGAAATTATGAAACATACACATCAAAAAACAATAAGCAGAAATACGCAAGATCAGAGACAATATTTGTGGGCATGTGTGTTCCACACGAATCAAAGATCACATAACTTGCATAATATTAAAAAAGGGAAAGTAACATTACATCATGTTCCATATGCAGTGCTTATAGCTGTCAGAATAAAATATATTTAATATATTTTCAATTTAATATTCAAAAATCACTGAACATCTCTGAATCAACTGACCTCTCATCTTGGAGACTTATTTCTTCATGCTGACAAGATGAATGAAAATATTCCTGTTTGGTAGATAGTAACCATCTTCAATAGTCCTAAAGGTTACAGTTACAGCTCTTATGCAGTTGTAGGAGCTGTCCGGTATGTTTACCAAATTCTTTACCCTCTGCACACTTCCTAGTATCTTAATTTGATGTTTCCTACTGGTACTTTCAAGTAATTCTGTCATTTTAACTTTCAGCAATTGAGGCTAGAAATACATTAAAAAAGAGCAGAAGGTTTTTGTGAAATGGTCAGATGCTAGTAATGGTCTTGACACTGAACACTCTTTTTTCCACTGAGCAACAAAATTCTACTTAGATTCTGTTTATAGAAATGTAACGCCCTTTTTTTTTTTTTTTGTGTGTGTGTGTGTGTGTGTGTGTTTTTTTTCTCCCACAGTAATAGTAATTTTACTTTGATCTCATAGCAGCCAAAGTATTAAATGTAAGCATGCTCATAAGCAAGGTACAAGGCAGGCACAGCCTATGATTTCTAGTAGAAGGTCATAACCCAGATTTTTTTTTTAAATAACTATTACAATGAAGAACAGAGTATAGCCACAAAAGGAATAGCTATAATTTATGCCTGACTTACTTCAGCAGAATATAGTTTATTTATAAACTGCTTATGGCAAACTCTGTATGCCCCTGTTCTATGCATGTGCTGAACTGTCTTCTGGTAAATTATTTAAATTACACCTAGCAGTAATTCCTGAGGACTTTCATACTTCATTTTCTCTATTAATGTAACAGGGAAAAGCTGCTTTGCAAGGATTGCTCTAAATTCCCAGAGTGTGAGTTCCAAACTCTGTATGTGTTGCATTATGCCTGTCAAAAAACTTGTCTTCTCCTAAAATTTATTACTGAAGTCTCTCCACTAGAACTACTCATTGAAGCCTTACGGAAAGCTCATACATGATTTAAGAAGCTAACAGCACTGAAAGAAATAGGTCAGGTAAAAAAAAACCTGAATTTAAGCTACCTTCACTTATTACTTATGCAAGATTATGCATAATTTAGCACACTGCTGAATATGCAAGGGCAGAATAATTGTTTACCAAAATATTTACTCTGTGTTCGTACCTGTGTTTTAGTGAGATAAGGTGATTTCTCAGCCCTTGCTAATCACTTTAGAATTAGAAAAGGATTAAATAAGTTTTTGATTATGCTGATAACTGCATGACATTATATGTAAACAAAACTCATGTTTAACAACCTTTTTCAAAGAGGATACCTCGTGCATTTGACACATCATGTTGCTGAGTGTGGGAAGTTTAACCTTTTTGATAGGACTTCCCCTTTTATACTCCCTGTTTAACCCTTCAAAAACAGGTGTGAAGGAATATGACTATGAATCCCATTATCCTTTCATACCACCAGCACCAAAGCCTTGGGAGAGGAACTTTTTTAAACTTGGGGAAAAAAATAAAGGATAGAGCTCTCCCAGTTTTCTAAAAAACAGTTGGGGGTCCAAGGAAAAGGGGGAGAGGGGTAGTTTGAAATCTGGAGCTTAGAAAAAAACCTAAATCTTACATTATCTGACATATCAGTGTTTATCTTTAATATCTTTTTGGTATCAAAAGAGACCTTGAAAAGAGGCCTGGTTTAAAAAAAAATGCTACTCATACTTTTATACTTCAGAAGAAAAGGTATGTTATCAAAAATAACATACAGTTTGTGAATGTGAATAATCACAACAAAAGTGATAGCTTATTAGAGTTTCAATAGAAATACTTTTCATGTGAAAAAAAGATTGGAAAAGATATATACCCATGTGAAAATAATTACTCTATGGATAACGTGCATTTCAGATATAATAGTTATGTAGTTTTTAAGTTGAGGAAGCATTCCCTTAATCCAGTTCACATGCACAATCTTGCCTAATTACTTTACTACCAACTCTTATTATTGTACACGTCATCTTTAAATTGAACCATAGATAGTATTCTCCCATCTACCAAACTCATGACACCTGGAGTACAGCTTTGAAAACTGATAAGCTTTCTGTGATCAGAAAACAAATTATGTAAATCTGAGAAAATACTTTTTGAGAATGATAATAAAGAGGATTTCCATTCAAGAAAGATCTATATGATAGGATATATTTTATAGTGCCATATAAAAATAGAATGTTGTTCATAGAAGAATGAAATAACTAGGCCTGTACTTTGTATTTCAGACTACTTTTTCCTTTAGTGTATATGTACCATAATATTAAAATTTACTAGATAGAATTAATCTCTTTAAATCATCTTCGTGTTCAGTTTCTTTCAAAAGGGAGTATGAGACTTTTGCTTAATTTAATTCTACTAACAGGCTACAGAATTACAAACTTGTTCTTCCCAAAACAACTAAAAGAAAAGCCTCTTTCTGGATTAAACACTGGAAAAAAAAAGAGTCATAAGAAGTGCCAGCAGATATTTCCCCCCCCTGCCTTTCTTCAGTGAGAAAGTCTATTCATGTTATGTTCTTTTAAATTCTTCAAAGATTAATTTTATACATAAGTAAACCTTTATTTTTACATTAACAGCATCAGTACTTAAAATCTATGCAGCAGTATCAATCCAATTAGGAAAGTTTATCTGTTCCTCTTTGGCTAGACAGAAGACAGTTTCCATAATAGTGACTCAAATATAGCCCTGATTAAGGGAATTAATTTTGCAAGTTAGAGATTGAACCAAGTATGTATTTGGAATATGAATGTCAGCAAAAGAAACAGCCTCAGAAGAAAAAAAAAACAAAAAAAAACACTGTTTTGAGCCATACTAGATATGAATAGTTTACATGAGAGTCAGATTCCATGTTGCCTACTGAGAATTCAGCAAGAGTTCTTGTTTTCCTTAAAAAGGTCTTATTATTTATTGTATCTTTATGTATATTATACCTTTAAATTGTGGTGGAAATGGTATATGCATCCTTAACTCTAATATGACTCTAATAATAAAATCCAGGAGGTCCTCATCATCGTACTTAAGAAATTATAGAATTAAAAAAATCTTTGATTACTCATCCCAAATCTAAATCTCAAAGATGTCTTTTTATGACTCCGAGTCTTCTCAGAATTTTACTTTACATCTATCATTTACCTTTCTTTTCTGAAGCGTCAAGATCTTTCTGTGACATTTCATTGAATCACAAGACACCTCTAAACTGATTGGGCTCTATAACATTTTTCTGCTTAAAAGTAACAGATGAGAACAGATCTATCATACATGTTCTATTAGCAATAGCAAGAGAGAAATTCATACATTCAAGAGATCCTTATCAACATTCAACCACATATTTATTCAGCCATTCTTACCAGCAGTAAATAATTGTCATTCTCATTATTCCAGTGTTTGTTTATTCTGAGGAGTGTTTTTTCAAGTGCTGATCATTATCACATAGACACTCCCTGAAGTAGTAGTGCTGAAGTTCTTGATATCTTCTTGGTATGAATTCAAGTGACATAATTCAGAATAAAATTGAATCATCTAGGTTGGACAACACCTTCAAGATCATCAAATTCAATCATCAACCTTACCAACTAATTCCCACTGCTAAACCATGTCCCACATCCACACATCTCTTAAATATCTACAGGGATGAGAATTCCACCACTGCCCTGGGCAGCCTGTTCTAATGACTGACCACACGCTCCATGAATAAATTGTTCCTAGCATTCCCTGACACAGCTTCATAATGTTAGCTCATTTGTCCTATTACTTTCCAGCTAAGAAATGAGGTCAAGACCTTCCTTGCTGCACCCTTCCTTCAGTGCCATGAGGTCTCCTCTCAATCTCCTCTTCTCCAGAACAATCCAAATTCCCTCATCATTAATCTTCTTTTCCACTGATCTGTGCTTTTCTCTGCACGTACTGAAGCAGTAGTCAGAAGCCCAGAACTGAATACTTTGAGGTTACAGACTTACCAGTGTCATAAACAAGGGACAATCACTCCAATAGTCCTGATGAGCATGCTGTTTCTGATATGTCCAAATGCTGTTGGTGTCCTTGGCCACTGGTCTCACTGCTGGCTCATGTTCAGCCACCTATTGGCCAGTACTCCAAGGTATTTTTCTGATGAACATCTTCACAAGTAGTCTTGCCCAAACTTTTACCAATGCATCATGTTATGATCCAGGTGCAGGACCTGGTACTTATCCAGATCACTCACTTATCAAATGATAAGATCCAAATGGATCTACTTGCTACAGATTGTGTAAGTACTTTCTCACGCAGTTTATGTTAGTTCTGGTCTGCTGGATGAAGAGTAGGAGAGCATGATTTACTACAGCCTGAGAAAAAGAGCGGTGGCAATTAGATTCCTTACAGCAAATGACTTAGCCAACAGGATTTCTACCTGTCTCACTTCTCCAGATCAAATATTGATTCCTCTTCTGCCTGGACCTTCAGCTTCAGGAATGGAAGCACAAAAGATATTCTCCAGATCTCATCTGTTTGCAGGACCAGTCTTACTTTCACTCCCTGGAGGAAGATTTTTTCTGGGCAGACAAAACCTGATCAAAAGAGCTCCACAAAACTTGGGGAAAAAATGAGTCATACAAAATTTCTGGGTATTCAAGAATATCAAGAATTCATGGAGAAGTTAAAGTGTTCCTGCACACAAACCAGAGTTCAACCAAGTATAAAATGTTTTAATCAGAACATTATTTCCAGTATCCTTCTATCATATTTAAAAAATAAATTCCTCTCATTTATCTTTGCATCTCTGGATAGGCATGTACCTGTGCATCAAGAGTATCTGAATTTTGAAAATGGAAACTTCCCCAAAGAAGCTGATATAGTTTGGGGTAAATAAATGGAAGTCTGGTTTATGGCTACTATTCATTTTCGCAATATTTTGAGGTCTATCTAGGGATTGAAAATACATTTGTATATACATAAAGTCTTAGCTTCTGCTGAGGAAAAAAAATCATTGAGAGAAATAAGTGAATCAAAACACTGAGAAACTGGGATCTAATATTTTATCATCTTTTGAAACTGTAAATTTGTTTCCACTGTGATTTTTCACAGTGTTTTCACACAAATTATTCACAGTGGTATTCTGGATATTGTGTTTACTCCAACTCCAAATTCAAACATTCAAACATTAAAATGAAACTTTTTTGTTAACGTATTGCCGTCACTGCCATGATACTCATCAAATTAAAATAGCATGTAGTCAAACATACAGAAAGCAAGAAGCCTTATTTCTACTTCTCTCTGTAAATGTGCGTTGTTCCACTCATCCTACTTGCCAGATCACTGTTTTTCCAGCCTTGCATCCACCCAGAATGATGCAGTCCTGTAGTAAGGGTGCTAAACTCCTCAAATGGGTCATGTCAGCAGACTCAGTTTTTGTTCAGAGTTCAGACTTGGAAGGGACCAGCATGGAGACTTAATGTCCTTTCATGGTCAGACCTTCAGCTGCATAGGTGAAGGTCCTGTTTATTATGAACAGTTTCAGGCAGGTTTAGGCAGCAACAGGAATGATTCTTACATAAAAAACATTACTCTCATAGTATGTTATACAAAGTACATTTCTTTCGTCCTCATCTTTCAAACCAGAGCTCTTTAGTACTGTGCACAAATGCAAGCATATGCATTTCACCTGCATCCTTGGTTGAACATTTTGTGCTTTGTTGCTGTAAAAAATAAGTTGTAATTTTAACATGTCTAGAGGACTGCCTTTTATTATATTAGTGCTAAGATTTCCAAAGATTTCCTTGTTTTAAAGTATAACCTTACTTGGAGTATTTAACACTCCAGGTGCTGGATAGATTATCCAGAGAGCTCCTCAAAATGGAATGTGTTGCCATGACTGTAATTATACAACTTTGCATTTAAGAATTCCTGATTTTGCTCCTGTCCTGGGGAAATTGAAATAACTGCATAATCCTTGTATAATTTTAGCTCAACTCTTATCGGTATAAGTAGTATTCAAATCAGGAAATATCTCTTTAAGGAAAGACATATGTAGCAATAATACTATTGTGTTTTGTTTTTTTTTTTTTTTTGTTATCATAGTTTTTTTTTTATTTTTATTTTTAAGAGAGAGAAAAATTAGAAAGCGTTACCAAAACATAACCACAATAAGAAAAGGCTGGAATACTTCTCAGTAGCACCCAGTTAAACATTAAATTCTGCTAATCTTGTTTCCTAAAAGATTGAGTACTTATTGAGACAGTAGTTTTCAAAGGGACATAGTTATTGGAAAAAGGTAATTTTCCAGCACATACCAGCACAGGGGAAAAAAAGAAGACCACTGCTTGGTCTTACTTTGTTACACTGTAAATCATAAATATCACTATGGTTTATCCTGATTGGTAGGTTGCTTGCTATAAAAAATAATCCATAAATCAAAACAGGGTGATCTCTTGGGTACAACTGTGCTTTCTGAATCAAATCGACTTAGAAAGGAGGAAAACAAATGCTCTGTTTATAATTCCTGTAATCAAATACATTTGCCTCTCAATTCTTAGAGGAGATAGAATGTGATCATTATAAAGAAACACTTAATTTTGTCTTTTAAACAGTAATATGTCCAAAATGGAATTGCCTTGTAATATAGAGACATTGCATTAGATTGTTGTTGACCCCGTGGTGCTAAAGAGGGCCATATTATCTTCTATATCATACTGAATGTCTGAATTTCCAAGTTAGATAATCAGTAGTGGCCTGATCAGCTCTTCACACTCAGGTCACCAGTTCAGTCTTGATCTGAAGCTACTTGTGACCTAGCTAAAATACAGGAGAGGCCTAGCTAGTGCACAGTTGAAGTACACTGGTGGAAAAGAATTGTATGTATGTGCACAGATATATATATATTTTTAATGTACTACTTCATTTCTTCAGTTCAACTGATTATATTAAATCTTATTCTTTTTTTACAAAGCCAATTTTAGCACATTAACCTATACCTCAGTATCGATTACAATAGAAGGAGAAAGATGAGATGAGGAGAAAGTATAAGAAGGCTGTACATTGGTTTTGAATTTGTATTTTTTTTGCAATTGTTCTCCTATTTTTTTTTTTGTAGATATAGTATTATTCTTTAGATAATATAAATCCTTATGATTAAGAAAATTTTGAAGGTGAGGAAGGTGTGAACCTGTGAAGAAATTTTGCATGTACGTAGCTTAGAAATAATGCACGGACATATTTTATCCAGATTATGATAGTATTTTATGTACAATGAAAGAATTCTTAATCCAAAGACTAAAATTTATCTTAGATACTTTAGAAAAGGAAATAGATACTAGTGGTGAAGTCATAGAGTGACAAATAAGGGTTGTTGCCTTTGGTGTTAATAGAGAGTAGAAATTAGGCTTTCTCAAGTTATTTATGATGTGGCTTAAAAGATAATTTCCAGGAGCTCTAATTAAGGTTTTGATACAGCTGCTCATGGGGCTGGTTTGTACTGGACAGAAAATATGAACCAACCCAGTCCTTCAGCATGGGAGCTAGAGGCCAGGTGAAGTACTGTTAGAGATCTCTAATGACTTTTAATGTCTGCATTATCGTAAAAGGGTTGTAACAGGACTCCATGCCTATATCTTAGGTGAGTGTGTGGGGTGAGTGTATACTGATATCTTCCTATGCCCTTTTTAAGATAATAAAATTAAATTAGCTTTGTGGCAGAATTCTGTTCAGTTTATACCAAATGAAACTGGTGACTCAGACCCTTGTTGAATTGCCCTATTTTGCAGTTCAACAGGTAAATTGTATTTTTTTTCTAAGTAAAAAGAAAAGTAAAGGAAAACTCGAGCTTGAGAGGAAGGAAATCTCAATATATAAAAACACATATTCCTATATATCGTGCCCTTTCAAATGTATGAATTAAAATCCATTTTAACTGACGTCCTGTCCAAATTCGCTAATACCTCCAGTATGAACTTAGTCTTTAATTGTCATTGTTCACGTGGTGTTTCTGCAATTCCATTGTTAACATGCAGCTATTTAGACAGAGCTGGGATTACTTGTTTAGGTGTTCAGAGGAGCTGTCTGGTTACAGAGGATGCTAGCTAGAGTTATTATATAAATATATATATATATATATATAAAAGAGCTATTTTGCCTGCATTTGTGGACACATATAAAACATGTCCTCTATTAAAATGAATGCAAGTGATTGCAATTTAATGCTACTCAAGTATAACTAATTAAATAGTTTAATTAGCTAATAAGCCTTGTATTGGAATATTGGTTAATGAAAGGGACAGAAATGCTGAATAGAGTATTTACATTGCATTACACAGGAAAGCTTGAAAACAAGTTCCTCCTCCCTAGGAAAGTAGTTGCATAAAACAAAAGGTTTTTCTGTTTTGTATTTTCTATAACCATATTTTATTTCTTAATTACTCTGTACACTTAATGACTGTGGAAATGATGAATAGATAAGAACAGATTATCTTGACTGTAGCACAAATGAACATAATGATGTTCACAACTCATATGAAAAGAGAGAATGGAGAAGGATGGAAGGTCTGTGGCCTATCAGAGCAGTTGTACTTATTGTGGGTGAGTAAGGGTGAAACTTTGCTTCTAACTATTAAAGTAGATTTATTTGTCCTGATGGGGTGAATCTAGCATTTAAGTGAGAAACTTTACTAACATGTTCATGAGGCTTAGGAAAGTTATTGTACGTGTAAACAAAATTTGTATTCTCCATGTGCTCATCTACCAGAACATCATCTCTACCTGATGAGATGTACCTTAACATCAGTCAACCCATTCTCCCCATGCTGATATCAGTAGTAAGACTCCTATGAATTTCAATGAAAATAGCATTCAGACCTAACACTGTGATATTTTGTTCTTCCTTCTTTGTGAAGGAGTTAAGAAGTTTCTGCAACACTCTGGTTAGGGAGTTTTCAAAATTGCTTCTCCTAACATTTGAAAGATAATAATTTGTGCATATCATGTTAAATGTGGGGTTTAGAAAACTGTATTAAAATATAAAATAAGTTCTAAATAAGATTTAGTCAAATATTCCTCATATCAAAACTACTGCATCAGAATTATACAAATAAATGTACCCGTCAATGTCCCTCACTGTCTGCACTTTTTCTCCCTGTTTTTGCAGATTCCACACATATTTGGTGCCATGAAAATAGTCCTGGACTTTATTATTTCCACAGTCCATAGAGGGTATGTCTCCTTCAAAAGATGTGCTATTTCCATCCGTTTGTTGAAAAGTAAATAAAATAAATTCTGAGAAAAAAAATCTTTTTTTTTTTTTAATTATTATCACAATCAGCAGCCAGCTTCATACTCCATGGATACTGAAACAATCTAGGAGCTGTGTTGATTCATATAGTTTGACACATGTGTTTAATTGTTATTCTTTTGCTGTACAGACAAGATCTACAAAAACATATCTGATCAATAATATAATTTTTTTTTTTAATTGCTGACTAATCAGAATGATTTCTGTCAGGAATCTAGTTCATAATTTACAGTTAATATCCTGTTTACCAATTCATGCTAAAATAAACTCTAATTATAGCACATTCTTGCTTCATAAATGCTCTAGTTTAGGTTGTTAAGAAATGCTTTGTGTAACCTGATAGTTTTTTATTTTGCAAATCAATTGCACAACTGCTTGGTTCTGTAGGGAAGGCAAAGCTATGCCACACATGGCGGCTAAACAGCATATGAATTAAACTCCATATAAGCAAATTTCTTTGTAAGTAATTTATATTGTATGGTAAACTTGTATCCAACTAGAACAGCAAATTAAAACATTAATCACATCTGTAAAATTTAAGGCTTTGTGCATACAGAAAAAATATTAGGGAAATACATTTTCCTGTATTGCTGAAATAAATACTGCACATATGGAAGCCAGTCTAATCCTTCTCATTATAGTGTGGATGAAGATGAACATTAAGCCCATATAACATTTCTTTCAGAATTAGTCGATAGCTCATTTTAGTAGGTAGCACATATTTCCAAACCTGAAATGCCCACATTCAATCAGATTTCCAGTCTCCTTCCCTTTGCTGCAGAAGCTTTTCAGCACTGTTAGGTAACCAGTGTGATTATTCCATATCACATACTGATGAGAAGACAGAACAAACTCTCTCCCTAGTGCTGAGCAGGTTGTAAGCTGTGACAAACTAACTTGCTCTGAAATTATCAAGTGTTCCAGCATTCCTTAGCATTTCTATCATAGGCAGCTTGCCAGCCCCTCGCCAACATCCAAACCATCTTCCTATCTTAACCACATTTTTACCCATCTGCTTCACAAAGCTGTCCACATGCTTTGACTTACTCACATTGAGTACAATGCGAGTTTTCTTTAGATCTGAGCCTTTCTATCCCATTCAGTGGATGGTTACTTAACTACATCTAGAAAATGGGGTTTAAACCCCATAAGCAATGCTGGCCTTATTACTTAATACCTTAACACTGTATTACTGTCCTCATCCATAACTGGAAACAGCTTGGACCCTCCTTAGTTATTCATATGTGGACCCAAAATAGAAAAAGGCACACTCCCTTGAACATGGATGGGAAATTTATCTCAAACTTGGTGGTACAAAGGAAGGTGTCATCAAAGTATATTTATTCCAGGCCCTCATATTTACCCATTTCACCTCAAATAAAGGGAGATGGAGCCCAGTCAGGAAATTACACAGAGACAGATGAGTTCAGGTCCTTAAAAGTTTCTGAAGGGAAACTAGGTTTCCATCTGACTGTAGCTTCATTAGTCATTATGTCTGTACTAATGCATTGGCAATAAGACACTGTTGCAGACAGTTGCTGCAGTAGTTCCCCGCAGGCTGACCTATCCTTTGTTTCCCTCATGAAAAATTATATTTATTTGACCTCTGCTTGACTTATAATCAACTGGCACACTTTGTTGTTTATTTACATTTGCCTATTCTTTCATTCAGTGTTCACTTATGCTCCCAACTGCTTTGAGCTTTGTTATTATACTGAATGATCATTCTGCAGAGTTCAAGAAAAACCAAGAAAACCGTATGACTAACATGTCGTGGCTTGTCTGAGGGCTGGGAAGGTACATTCTGTAAGCAATATTTGGCGATATTACTCAAGCAAATAAATGTTTGTCATTTCTTTTCTCCTAGTAATGCATTTAAGTGTTATTTTTAAAAACAAATTTAAAATAGCTTACACAGGGATGATGATTGGTTGTTCACTCCAGAGTCACAAGAGAAAATTTTAATATTCTGCTCTCAAAAATTCATTTTGACAATTTAGTGTATGTTTATAATATAATTTTCCACATATACTTGTGGATCATCATGAATTATTTTAATAGTTAGATGAATGTCATTATAAAAAATTATAAAATATTATATTTTTGAGGTTTTCAAGATTTTCTAAAATTACAATATTTTTAAAGTGGCATATAATCCAGGATACATTTTTAAAGCAGCACTGAGAGAGAGATATCCAGTGGACCTATAAAAATCATTTTAAATTCCTAATTTTAATTGAAATTAGCAGAGATTAGATCCCTAAAGATCATAGAAAAAAATGCTAGGTATTTCTCACCATCATAAATTTAAAGACTTCTGAAAATCTTGCAAATGCGCTAGTTATTTAGATTGCTTTTGGGAGGAAGAGTTCTTTGTTCAGAGTGATATAAATTAGTATCCACTGCGCTACTACCTTGGAAAGAAATGAGAAATGAAGACCGGAGTTCAGTCCTTAAAATCAAGGAACATAAAGTATGGAACATTTATTATATAAGAAGAAATGAAATATTTGCATCACACCATAAGGACCGTAAACAATTAGTATAATTAACTCAGAACTAGCCCAGCTAGGACTAGGCTGCTATTGCTTTGTGTGCAGCAGTGATGCTGTTAATTTTCACGTCTTGTCCTTACAAGCCTGAATGAAGTACCCACTGAGTGTGTGGTGATTTTTCCTGGCAGGTGGTTTTTCCTGGGGACCTCCTCGTTTCCTTTGGTTCTGAACCTCTGCCCCAGAAAGATTTAGCTGTCACCAGTAATTCCCAGCCACCTCCCTATATCACCAAAACTTCAAGAAGACTGTTCATATGGAAGATCTGAACTCTTCCTCTAAAGGATCAGGAAAGGATCAGGCAGTTTAAAGGATCTATTATAATCTATGTTTAATAAAGGAAGTATGAAATTAATTACTTTTATTTTGCATCATGTACTCATATACCCATTTATCCTGATGCTTTTTTGGTAGTGTACACAGAGTAATGTGCGCACAGATGGGACGGCTGCTGCTTCTTTAAACCCAGCAATAGACTGTGAACTAGCTATGGAAAGGCAAAACCCAACCATTTTCTGATGAATCTGATTGAATAGCTGCTCATTTCAGTATTTTATCATGGCTGTAGTTCACCGTCTGTGTAGTATCAAGATAGATGTGAGCTAACCACAGCTTTATACCCATCGTAGTAGAATCTACCCCCCTTAAACACTTTGAAACCTGATCCTCACCCCTATCATCCTAACCATTAAGAAGCTATGCACCCAGCACTAGCCTTTTAAGCTAGTGAAAGAGGATTTCCCCCCCCTCCTTAATGATATGCCCCAACTAAACCCAAACCCATGATTTACCATTATAATTTTCTTCTTAGCTGAGTACGCCAATATCATACTAAAAAACACCCTAACCACCATCCTATTCCTAAACCCAAGCACCCTAAACCTTCCCCCCAACCTACTCCCCATAGCGCTGTATTCATGTCATGGAAATGTTGAAGGGGAAGTCCTCTCCAGAACAGATTAAGGTGTTGATTCAGAGAGGTACATAGGCTGCTTTGCTGAATGGCACTGTTTCCTGACAGTATTTGAAAGAGAGGTAAACATCTTTCTAACTTGTTGTTTCTTCCATACCCCAAAGATCTGAATTTCAGAGGTCTGTGTACACCTGCCATTTTCATTCCTTTTTGTTCCAGCAAGAAAATACAACTACTTCATCCAGCATTTGCATCCCAAGTGGATGTAATTGACTTTCTGGCAAGATCAAATTCTTCCTCACTTGTCCTTTGTTGAATACCATGCCGAAGAAAGAAAATTCCAGTGCACCTTTGTCCAAATGGATTAATAACTCTACAGTCAGGAGCTGGCAGATTGTACAATCTCAGATATGATAAAATAATATTCTTTAAGATCCTGTCCTAGTTTTAATTACCATATTTACCATTATGATTTATGGTTTTCATTTCATTTTAAAAGATCTTTAAATTTAAGTCAAGGATCCTAAAGACTTCAGTTGCTTGCTTTTTAAAATATCGTTCTCCATAATTTCAGCACTGTGTTCTGAGCTCATTAACCACTGTTACAGTGGCAACTGGCATTGCTTACTCATCACTGCATGAGTGTATGTCTGGATTTCATAAGGAGAAGGAAAAAGTAAAATAAAATAAGTAAATAAGAACAACAATAAATTAAAGAGCTGAATTTAAGATGCAAGTCTGGGCACAGAGCTACTACTGGTGAACTGAAATTACCATGTCATGGTTTTATGATTTTTGTTATTGGTATTCCACATCATAACAACACGTGAGTCACCTGGAGTTAAAGAGTTACTGATCCAGTTCATGGAGTGACAAAGTTCCAGATACCTGTTTCTCAGAAGAGGGGAACAATATACCCCAGAGGACTTTGCAATTCCAGTTTCCTACTCAGAGGGAAAGACAAAACTGCACGCAAGTCCTGAGATTGTTTTTTTTGCTGCTCGTCTTCAGTGTGCACTTCCTGGCTGTCATGCCTTCTGCATTAGAGTAAGACCTTCAGTTTAAGACACTTTTTCTCTCCTGTTATTTGGTTTATTATCTTTGATTCCAATTATATTTTATTATATTATGTTATTTCGCATTCCGATATCTTATTTAGAAAATTAGCTTTCCTCCTCAGATCACTGATTCTGTTTTGTTTTTAGGCCCAACTCCCTCCCTTTTTCTTTTTTTCCCTTCTCCTTTCCTGGGGCATGGGTCTGTGGGTCCCCCTGCTCCATTAGTCACGGAACAAGACTGAACCGTCCCTTAAATTACTGACATACCATTACTAACAAAAGCCAAACTCCTTTAGTCTGAGGATCCATATGAAGAACAGTTTTCACACAAAAAGCTATTCTATTCTTTTGCAAAAATGTATATCCAAATTTTCAGTGTATTTCTGATAATTTTATTTCTTCTGTAATAATAAAAACAAATATGCAAGCCTCTTTCCTATCAAAAATAATGTAACACTAAGAAAAATGTGTTCCTCAAAATCTTTTCATTTGGATTTAATAGATGATATTAATAAACTGATGCTACTACTAATATGTATACATTACTAGTAGCTTTCTTTGATAAGTTCACAAACCACAAATACAAACATCTTTTCTTATGACAAACAACATGTACTCAATTTCACTGGCTTTGTCACTTTCTCTTTCCACCCCACCCTCCATCTCTCCTCAAAAATAAAAGTACTAAGATTTAAAAGAAGCTATAACCATGTCAGAGCCAAGGTGATTATTCCTTTTGCATGGAAGGCGTATGAATTATTTTTAGATAATATGAACCTACTAATGCAAGGGGTTAAAAAAATCATTAAGTTTAGTGAACTTAAATTTCTTGGCAAAATGATCATATTCATAAACTAGATACACAACTTTTGAAACAGTGTTGATGCAGCAGGCATGAATACTATCTTATTTAAATGTCTGTATTAAGCACAACCACTCTCTGCTAAAAATGGGGAAAAAACAAACAAGTCATATTCATCAAAGTAATTGTGTAGGTACTTTCAGTACCAAAATGCCTAGAATGAAAGATTGAACTGCTAACGGCAGCAGTGACAGCCATGAATCATGGTAGGCTACTTCGGGGCCTTTACCACCATAAAACAAAAGATGTAGATGAAAAATGCTGCAATTAAGTGATTTGATTTCTGCCCCCTTTTTCCTACTGCATTCGTGCATGGCTGCACAGCAAAGATTGATGGGAAAAATTACTCTACGTGATCTCTGACAGAGCCTTGGAACAATTCTATAAGGGGGAAACATACAAATCAAACCAGCTTTCTTGTATTCAAACAAAATAATACATATAAAGCAAATACTTTAGCCTATATCCAAAGCACCAGCATTTGCATGCACACATAAATTTTTGAGAAATGCTCTGCTATCAAAACCAAACTCATGGATTTTCTAGCTAGTTGGGTAATACTGATATTTGTTTAAATAAATATTCAATCTGTACTACTGAGTGGCATCCTAAATATGTTTGCACAGTGAGAAGAACAAATTGCAGATACAAATTTATGGAGGTAAAATGTTCTTATCATTCATATCAATATGTTATTAATAAAATAGTCCCAAAATAAGATAACAAGAAAATCTTTCTGCATATTAAACTCTGCTATCATTACCATCATTTAAATGGACATATTCAATGGGTATTTATAAGTGAGTTCAGATCAAGTGTATAAAGGATTTATATCTGTGGTACTTGTGTAGAGGGAAAATGTTATAATATGAATGGCATATACTTTAAAATATGCTATGTGTGCAAAAGGCATTGGATAAAATAAACAAGCATTGTTAATGCAAATGGGAGGTGACTTGTTCTGCCATAGACTGCTCTACTGATAATATGCAAGATTTATTTCCTGATGAGAGTGTAAAGACCACACAGATCCAGCCCACTGTAAAAAATGTGCAGTTGATTTTGCTCAAATATACACAATGGAATCAACTCACTGAAGAAAGATGTGCAGAGATTTGACTCCATTATGCATACCAAAGCAGAGACTGAGCAGACATACTAGGGTATTGGTAATTAAAGTTAGGTTATTTTGCCAAAGACCTAATACTAAATTATGCTTCAAAGAAATCCTGCTGCAGTCCCTTCCCAATGTCAGAAAATATTTTTCATGTTTTTTTCAGATTTCAAGCACTTATTTCCCTGAGATTCTATTTATCCTCGGAGCATAAGATCGTATATTTTGTTTCTGCATGTAGCTGACTTATTCAACTTCAGCTGCGTTTTTTTCATTTTCTGATAAGTAGGTACAAACCTTGTGAGGTGGGGACTTCATATACAGAAGTCTCTCCATCCTCAGCAGCTTTCTGCCTGATTTATGGGGGCCTACAAATTATCCTTCATGACTAGAGAAGCAACTTTTTAATTTTCAAAGTTGATCCAGTTCTAGAATGAATTAACTACTGCATAACACCCTGACAGCTAGACTGTGCTTTTATCCAGCTAGCCAGCATTCTCTATAACTTCTTATCCAGTAAAATAAACATTAAGAGCTTTGGCCTCCTGATTGCTTACTATTGATCACTTTTATAACTCCACACACCTTATCTTCTTTCAGCATTTTACAGTATCATTAACTGTAAAAGGAGAGAGAGTTTCTTCTGCAAGTGCATTTTTGTATAGAGTTAGAAGATACAGGAAAAAAGGGTGATAGCAGTTTTGTGGAGGCTTGCGCAGCTGGTATGGTTCATTAAGTCCACTCTGGCAATAATGGAAGTGAAAATAACCTTTTGGTATAGCAGAGAGAGCTAGGATCCAGACAGACCTTTAAGAAATGTTGAGGTATATTTAGAGATTAACATTATATTCAGAGGTGTTTTTTGGTTTTGTCTTTTGGGCCATTATTCAAACTACAGTTCATGAATCTTAACACAATCTATCCACAAACTATTGGAGAAGAGAGCCGCTTGCTGAAGGGGGATGTGCAGTTTTTAGGTTTTAATAAATATTACATAGTTCATACTTAATGGAATGCTTGCAGTTAATAATGGAATATTCTACATTAAGTTATATTAATCTAGCAGTGTGACAAAGTAGAAAGACTGGGTGGCTTAATCTCATGGTTTTTTTGAGCTCACAGATCAGTTTAGATAATATTTCATAGAATTATAGACTGGCTTAATTTGAAAGGAACCCTCAGGATCATTGGACCCCCCTCAAATACTGGAATTCTGCAATTAGGTCTCTATGGAGCCTTATCTTCTTCAAGCTAAATAAACCCAACTGCCACAACCTCAACATTGCTATGTCCCAACTAGTCAGTGTTTCTGCCTTTTCTTAATGCAACAGATAAAAACCCCCATTGCCCACCTGTCCTGACAAAAAGGGAAAGAGGAAGAGGAATGAGAAAAGGAAAGAAAAATATCAAAATGTGTTTTTCCGTAAACATCTCTCAAAACAAAAATTTTTGCTCTATGCTGCAATCCAAGAAAGCCTGCGGGCATCAACACAGCATCACCCACCGCTATGTAAGGAGAAGGAAGGAAAGAAGAGAAAGGAAGCATGAACATACATGGGAGTGCAGAGAGACATTCATTAGGACTCAAGACATTTTTGTCAATCAAGGAAACTGAGAAGCTGTTATCTTGCTACAACCACCATTTTAAAGAGTGACAGCCTTGTTATAGCAGAAGAAAGGTAAGGTTCTTCAACTGCTTTTACATTTGTTTCTGAGAACACCAATCCAAAAGGGAAAGGTGCTGAGTGTTATCCATGCTCTTTTGGAAAGGGTGAAAAAAAAAAAAAATGATATGTCAGAAACACAGCAGCTTTGCAAAGCTTCATCATTGCTGGGTAAGAGGCAGGAAGAAGCTCTGAAACACAAGGAAAACAGAGAGTGAAAGTAGGAGGAGGGAATGTTTCCTGGGACCTGGTGTGGAAAAGGGGGACTGTAATTGAAAATGATATTTAACTTATTTATAATTTGTCATTTTACTTCCAATCTCATAGCTGAAACTTGCGGATATAAACTGTTACATTTTTCCATCAATTTTATTCTGAATGTAAGAAGAAAAGATGATTTAAAAAAAACCTAGAACTGTGAATACAGTGTATTTGCAGTATTCAGCCTCTTCAGAGGCAGCAAGTTCAACAGAATGGTGCTATAAGGAGCCACATCACCCAGTGTGTAGAGTCAAGCTGAAAAGAAAACAAAATGTAATAGTAAGAACTCTGAATATGGTCAATCAGGGAACAGGCAGTTTTGCAAATCAGATGCTAGAGAGTAAATTTTACTCAGAATAAATTAGAAATTAAGAAAACCAAATGTAGGTGTTTAACTGTAGGTTTCTGCAAGTGTAGGTGTCTAAGTTCCCATTTCACGGTCAATGGAGATCTAGTGAGCACATTACTGAGAACAGCATCATCTGAATTTCTTTCTGAGACTGTCATCCAGAATACATTTTGATCTGGTTTGATTCTGATGTTTATACTGCTTAAAACTGATTTTCTATGTGTGATCCCCAGATACTTCACAAAGAAATTCATATACGTATCTGAAATTCATATACATATCTGAGTCCTCTCATATATCTCTCCTCAGTGGAAGAAGATTGTAAAAGGTCACAAGCAACAGGATAAGTGCCTGGAAACCTCACCTTCATGAACAGAAGTTGTCTTACATGCTGTGGTGCCTTGGGAACACCGTTCAGTGATAGGGGCCTACAGAAATGGTGCACTTATCACTGTTGATATATTGTAGATTTAATGGAAAACTACTAAGATTACAAGTGAGTAAACTATGTTCTTGGCTGATATGGCTGATATCAAAAAGAGATCCCTGAATCAGGATTTAATCCTAATTTAAAGTATCTCATGAAAAATGACAATTCTAGTTACATTATATCTTCTGTAATACTGCAGCAGGCAGGAAGAAAATGTAAAACAGCAGGAAGGAAGGCAGATAGACTATTAAATAAATATCTTGTATCTATGTAATTAACCATTTAATTAAGCCTTTCTGCTTTACCTTTTGTTTTCTCCATATTCCACAGAGAGTGAAACAGTAGTGACATTGTTCTTAAAAGAAGCACCAGATACCATAACAATGATAATATGAAAATTATAATTTTGCTGTCTTTTTTAAATGAAACGTCCTTCAAATAATTTTCCATTCAATTTGTGAATCTTTACAGATACAATTTCCTTAGGAATCAAATTATTTTTTTCCTTTGTGATCTTTATTTTTATTTTATTTTTTTGCACCCTTACAGAGGTTTTTCTGTATTTTTGGTGTTGGAATCTTGCTTTGTAGAAAATATTGAACTAGTTCACTGGGAAAAGAGTTGGTCACTACAGCATACACACAAATCCATCTTGCGACATGGTACAGGATTATAGTCAATGAGTCAGCACTAATCATGATGCTTTCATATGTGGGTGTTCTGGGAAAACAAGGAAGAATCGTACCCTCACTCATTAAATCAACAAAGACCTAAAGACACCAACTGCTGCTAAAGAGCTACATTTGGAATAACAAAATCTCCTCTGCAGGCAGTTCAGCATACCGCATACTATTTTGAGCAGTCTCTTTAGGGAAAAATACCCTCTGCATCTTATAATTAAAAAGCTATTTAACAATGTACAAAATAAGAATATTCCCAAATTAAGTTTCAGCCAAATATCCTGTATGTTTCTTTTCCCACCAGCTTAATTCAGAATGTGGATATCAGAGGCAGCAATGGCTCTCTGTTTACATCATACAGCACTACAGAGAGATGATCACTTAGTTTTTGTTTTGGTTCCAATTCATTTTTTCAAGAAGCATAATTAAAAACTGCATTAATGCCACCAATTATGGCCTCCAAGGGACCAGAAACCCCATGTTACTATGTGATGGAACACAACGGAGCTGCAAACATCCATTTGCCATTATAATACTCATTAATCCTGCCAAATACAACTCATTATGAGACTTCAAGAAAATCATCTCATAGGCAAACACAGCACAGAATCTATCTGTCACTGCATTCCTCACAGCACAAGTTGAAGGAGTGGAAATTGTTCAATGTTACTAATTTATGAAGCCACAAACTAACCATTCATTTCTAACACAAACCAGGAGGTATCTGAAAATGTGCAAGGGCTACCTTATTGTTGTAATATACTTTCAACTGTGACTTCTTCAGAAGTGAATATGTTGGATAGACAGTGAGGAAAGCCCTGCAAAAAAAAATGGTCATTGCTTGAATATTTTCCCAAACCAGTGCTTTTTCGAAGATCAAAATGAATTTGCCTTTTCTCCCTTAAATATGGAGTTTCCTTCTGATTTTGGGTGAGTCGATTAAGAAAACAAAAAAAAAAAAAACAAAAACCAACACCTAAACAAAACAATACAGGAAGAAGCAAACATAACACCACACTGTATTCCTAAGTGCCACATAATAAACTGTCTTTTAGTATTTCAAGTTACTATTTTTTATTATCGTTATTTGGTGTTGCTATTTAATAATATTACCTGGAATTATTTTAGAAATATTTTGTAGTATAAATTATAGCATCAATTTTCAAAATTCAGGAAGGCTAAACATTTCAAATAGGAAGGAAAATACCGTATAAGAATGCATCTGAAATTTAATTCAGATTTTCTTGTTTTGGAGACTAACTAGATACTTATCAAAATGAAATCTGCAGACTTTTTGAACTTTTGATACAGCTAATCTAAGAGGAGCCATTGTAAGATGAACACTGTAGCTTCACTAGCAGGATTCACATCCTGAAAGAGTGAAGCACCTTTGATTTTCCACAGACATCTGTACTTGAAGAAATGCTGTAATGTTAGGTAACTTCAAGAAGTTTGTAAATAAAAGCCAGGAACTCAGCAAGATAATTCGTGATATAAGCTATAAAATATTCTGAAAAATTCAAGCTACTTTCAGTTATTTTACCTATTAAACAAAGTATTTTTCATTCAAAAATGCACAATTTTTTTTTCCTGTGTCATCTAACTAAACTCCTGAAAAATGTGCATTTTCTGCTTTATATTTAGGTGATATCAAATAGCTAGAGCTGAATGTTCCATTTTTTTAATCAGATGAGGAAACAAACGCTTGTCTGAAAAGTGAAGAAACTCGTCAATGGTGTCGTCTCCTTGACTCGCTGACAGAAATTAGGTAGGACAGGAAGCATTACACAGAAATCAGAAAATTCTTTAATTAAGGACATGATTTTCTTAAAAAGGTACTGGCTTTTTCTTTTTTTTTCTTTTTTTTTTTTTTTTTTGGACTGTTGGATTATCTGCCTGAATAATTTTTTATTAAAATTTTCCTGTATGCAAAAATACTATCCAGATTGCAAGGAAGTATTCAGGTTTTCAAGTTATCCATATAAGTGATTCCTTCTCTATCAGCTCCACTGGCACTGCCACCCAAAGTCCAGTCTGTCATAGCTTTATCATAATCAAAGTACCTTCTCTTTCCTTCACCTTTAATGACCTTCTCCTTCACACCTTTCCCAGATCTGATGTCACTACCGACTATTTTAATTTCTACACAGCTTCTCCATCACCTTCTCTACCTTACAAGAACAAAGGAATTGACTTTTCTTGGGATTTGCATTCAGGGAGAAAAAGCTGAAGTATTCAATAGAAGAGATTGCATGAGGAAGTAGGATGGTTACTGGAAGAACTGTGGATGGGTGGAGATCTCATTGTAGCTTAACAGGTTTCATCGACTGTATTGTATAAACCTCAACAGACTTCAGAAAACATGTTTTTCTTATGCAAATGGAACCGCTTTTTGATTTTTAATATTACATTTTTTCAGTAAAATATTTTCAGAATTTCAGAAGTGGAGAGTTCTGAGCTGAAAAGGAAGGTAAAACAAAACAAGAAGAAAAGCTATATCTTTAAGATACTTACACAATTAAATAAGCTCCTCAGGGAGTCTAAAATATCCTTTCTCTTTGATGCCTGAAGCCAGGATTAGTGAAATCCAGACTCCAGAAAATTTAAAGGTAATATAGTTCTCTCTTTAAAATAGTTCTTTGAGGTCAAGTTTAAAACTTAGGAACAGAAAAAAGAGTCTTAAAGTAAGACTCATGAAATTCAGTATCTCTGGGGTTAGTATTAATTTTGAAGAATACCTTGTTTCATTTAAAAGTGAGAAAATGTTACAAAAATGTGTTTTCAATTCTAACCAAAGATGATAATAAGAAAAGTATTTCTGCAATACATCTGATGATGCAGTCACATGTGTTATAATAAAAAGCTATAGATCTCTCTGGGTGCTTGTACTGTCAGACTGACTGATAGAAATGTAATCTCTCTGAGGCTGGGTCATCATCTTGTTCAACAAATTTACCCACTGTTCAGTGCTTCACATGTACATATAAGCCAATGTGAAATGAATCATATAATGAGCTGGGTTGGAAGGGATCACAAGGACCATCAGGTTCTAACCTATCTACCTTAGGTAAGGATGCCAACCCCCGTATTGAGCACTGGATCAGTTTGCTTAGGACCCCAATCCACCTTTGAACAGCTCCAGGGACAAGATGTCCACAGTCTCCCAGAACAAGCTCTTACATGATCTCAACACTCTCTCGGTGAAAAACTTTACCCTGACATCTAATCTAAATCTCTCCTCTTTTTAGTTTAAAAATATTCCCCTTTGTCCTATCATTGTGCAAAATGTTTATATCCATCCTATTTATAATTTTCCTTTAAATACTGGAAGGTGCAATGGAATCTCCCCTCAGCTTTCTTTTCTCCAGCATGAAGCCCAGTTTCTTCAGCCTGTCTTCATAGGAGAGGTTCTTCAGCCCTCTGATAGTCTTCATGGCCCTTCTCTTGACCTTCTCCAAAAGCTTGACAACATTCCTGTGTCAGGAACCCCGAACTTGGATGCAGTACTCCAGCTGGGGCCTCATGAGAATAGAGTAGGAAGGGACAACCACCTCCCTCACCCTGCTGGCCAGCCCTCTTCTGATGGAACCCAGGATACTGTTGGCCTTCTGGGCTGCAAGCACAATCTACCAACTTATATTAAATTTTTCGTCTACCAAGACCCTGAAGTTCTTCTCAGTTGTCATCCTCTCTCAAGGAGCTCTTCTCCAAGACTGTATACATATCTGAGATTACCTCGAAACACATACAAAACTTCGCACTTGACTGCTGAAATTCATTTTCAGAGGGTTGTGACTGGCAGTGCAGAGTCCAGTTGGAGTTCTATATTTATAGGTGTTCCTCAGGGATTGGTGCTGGATCCAGTCTTGTTCAACATCTTCATCAATGACTTTGATAGAGAGGGTACTGTCCACTCTCAGAAGGTCTGCTGATGATACAAAGATGGGAGTAATGGCTGACACACCAGAAGGTTGTGCTGCCATTCAGCATGATCAGGACAGGCTGAAGAATTGGGCAGAGAGAAAGCAGGTGAGGTTTATCAAGAGCTAGTGTAGAGTCTTGCACCTATGGAGGAATAATTGCATGCAGCAGTACAGGTTTGGGGATGACCTGCTGGAAAAGAGTTCTGTGGAGGTCCTGGTGGACAACAGGCTGGCCATGACCCAGCAGTGTGCCCTGGTGGCCAAGAATGCCAATTGCCGGTCAAGGGAGGTGATCCTCCCCCTCTACTCTGCCCTGGTGAGGCCTCATCTGGAGTATTGTGTACAGTTCTGGGCTCCTGGGTACAAAAGAGACAAGGAACCTTCTTTGGCAGGGCAGCTGGACTAGATGATCTCTAGAGGTCCCCTTCCAATCCTTACAATTCTGTGACTCATTAGGTTCACAGGGACCCACTTTCTGAATTGTCAAGATCACTTTGAATGGCATCCCTTCCTTCTGCAGTATCAACTGCACTGCTCAGCTTGGTTTCATCAGCAAACTTGCTGAGGGTACACTCTATCCCATCATCTACGTCACTGATAAAGATGTTAATGATCAACCTTCTCAAGATAGACCCAAGGGTGACACCACTCATGACTGACCTCCACCTGGACACAGAGCTATTGACCACAGTCCTCTGGCTGAGACTATGTATGTATAAAGCAACTGAAGGAGTATAGGTATCCATATTTTATATTTCTTTTTATTCAGATTTTCTTCCTAGTTTTTCTTCATTCTGAGTATCTAGAGTCTTTAGAGTCTTCTACTCTAGCATTAAAAGTCTGAAGATGAAAAAAATATTTTTATATGTATTTTAATATATTTATATATATGTGAATGAAA
>JAUPFR010000002.1:69294550-69340606 GCA_036925125.1 Oreortyx pictus
GAATCACAGAATTGTAGGGACTGGAAGGGATCTCTAACAATCATCAAGTCCACGCACCCTGCAAAGCAGGCTCCCTACAGCAGGCTGCACAGGTAGGCAACCAGACAAGTCTTAATTAACTCCAAAGGAGGAGACTACACAACCTCCTCGGGCTGCCTGTTCCAGTTCTCTGTAACCCTCGCCTTAAGAAGTTCCTTCACATATTGTTGTGGAACTTCCTGTGCTCAAGTTTATGGCCATTTCCCCTTGTCCTGTGTGGGGCAAATAACCCCCAAGAATAGCACCCAAAAGAAATAGTGCCAAAGATGGTATATTTTTGACGGGCTGAAGTAGATGATATACAGATGATGAATAAGGAAAGAGTGGCTCACCAGTAACTCCACTAGGGAGGGATCTCCAACCAGAGATCCTTCCCTGGTGGTGGTCAGCCCTTAAATGGGGTCTTGGGAGAGGTGGAGTCAAACTCCCCTTCCAATCACACTCACTTGTGCCCCTGCGGCTGACTCAGTGCTCGCCTCAGGTGATCAATCAGTGGTTCAGGCCGTGATTCAACAGTTCCCATACATCCTGTCCTCATAGACAACCGAAAAGAGTTTGGCCATGTCCCTTTCTCTCTCAGTCTTTTTTTCTGAATGCTGAACAGATCCAGGAAACCCACCTTTTACTCATAGGAGAGATGCTCCAGGCCCTTTATCATATTTGTGGCCCTCCGCTGAATGTTATGCAATGTACATTTACATTATTTCCTCCAAAATATCACAACTACATTTCAAATAACTTGATTAGACAAGAGAAAAAGAGCTGAAGTACAAGTTTGTAAAAAATTTGGACTGTCTTGGTCTTGAGAAATACATATCCTCATGAGGACAAAGTGGAGGAAAAAAGAGTCTCCATAGGATTCTAAAATCTTTCAAGACTCAAAGAAAGATTTCTTCTGCTTCTCATTCCTGAATTGTTCAAAGAAGTTTTCTTTGTTTTGAGCCATTCATCCATTGCTACAAAACTTAGAGTTCGTACTAAAGTGATTCTTCTATCCTTACAGATAAATTATGTTTATAAGGTTCCCTGTTAATCAAGTAATTGGCAGCTACAGCTTTACGCCTTTTCCATAAATTCACCTCCTATCATCTCCAGATTTGAAGTGCAGTTTTCACTAGCCTACATCCTTGCAGTGCTTGATTTAAGTGAATGCACACTGAAGATAATTCAGCTTTCTGTTCAGAACAAGAGCAACTTTTCGGTCAGTTCTCTTGCCATAAAAATAAAACTGAGAGTCAAGGAATGCACTGAAAACATTCTGCTGTTTTTTGACTTACCTCTTCATACTTCCTGGGGCCATAATGTATTGTTGAGGTACACTTGACTGGGCACAGTATGGAAAATGGAACAATACAGGCCACTAAATGCAACCAAGTTTATTCACTGCGACATCATATGGGTAGAATAACTTGTAGATTTTCTTCCATAACTGTATCCCCCTCTTTAAACTTCCATGGCTCTTCTATCAATAGTTTTAGTAAGCCTGTTTGCTGTATATATAAATGAAATGAAGCAAAGCTAAATGATGCAAAAAACTGAAACAATTCTAGACCAAAATATTGAGACGTGTAGATTCTGTGCTTTGCTTTAATCTGAGTCAGTCTGATTGAATGTAGATTTTGATGCTATTTTACTTCTTGCTGACGAAGATTGTCTATTTGTAATTTTAGCTGTCTAGTGCTAAATAATTACAAATATTTACAAGCAAAAAAATCTACATTTAGTGCCTCTCATTTTTCTGTAGCTATCCAGATTTAAGATTGTCTTCCTTATAATATAAAGAAAATATTCTTGATTCTGTTTTCAAAAAACAGAAGAGGCTAATATTTTATTACCTTACAGTTCTGTGATACTTTCACTGTACTTCTATTGAACCAATCACATTCACCACCAGTATTCATTTTATGTGAAAAACTGAAATGTCCCATGAGTAAGTTCTGAGACCTTTTATGTGGTTACTGTTGCTACGGAAACCACATCCTTGATATCCATGTGTCCAATATGTCAGTCTCATTTTGCATCTAGCTATCCATGAGCCAGCACTGCAGCATGGAATAAAGAAAAAAAGAAAAGACAAAAGCAGCTAAAAACTGTTTACTATCAAAGTATATTTCATAACTGTTGGAGTTAATTCTGGGTCCTTCTATGTTATAACACTCTTGTTTTTTTGACAGACTGCAGTTGCTTGCAATAGACAGGGAAAACAGTCAGTAAAGTTACAATAATGTTCTATCATCAAACTGTAAACTATATTTGGCATTTATCATCAGCAGACAGGAAACTGAGCATTTATGAAGTTACACTGAGGAAGGTCAAGTCCAAATAGCCATCTATTTTTGAAAACACACCTTCTGCAGTATGCCACAGGATTAAAATAAATTACTTGTAGTAAAAGCTAAAAATGACATAAAACAGTTTCTTTCACTTCAAATTTATTATTATTCATAATTTAAAGTAGTCTTCATTTATGAATTTATACCCTTCCTCATTGTCTTGTTTGCTAAAATACGTTGCAGTGCACCTGCAACATGCTGCAACGACTTATATTAAATCCTAATTTAATGTTTTCACAACTGTCTAGATGCCCTGGAAGCATGAGACACTTTAGTTACAGTCTCTCACAGACCCAAGAATCAGATTTTTGAGGGCACAAAACCTAGGCTCTGTGCTTATTGGAAACTGAAATGTGTGAGGTGACAAATAGGCATCTATGCCTTTGGAAATCTCATTGTTTAAGATGTAGCAACATTAAAAGTGAAGCACTGTGTCAAAGACAACAGAGTTGGCTCTGAAGAAACTGCTGTGTCTACAAGCACAGTTCAAGTGCCCTGAAGGAATACAGTACAGCTCTCTGTCTACTCTAAGATAAACCCTGGCATAACGTTTTTCAGAAGATGTATCATTATTTAAAAATAAAATAATGTAGGTTTGAGACTGTATTTCCCACTTTTAACTATTATTCTATACTGTTGGGTTCTTTCAGAGAAGTTATAGAATAAAAATATAATATCAGAGTTGTAGCAGTTGCCACAACATGCCTCGTTGTCTCCTCCTTTATGATTATAGCATCATAGGAAAAGCAAAATTGGAAGAGATCTCAGGAGGCTTCCAGACCAGTCTTGGATTCACAGCAAAGTCAAAGCTGATGTAAGGCCAGGTTGTTCAGATTTGCATCTTGAAAACCTCCGAGGATTATGTTTGCCTCTCTGTGCCATCTGCTCCATTACTTTACTCTCTTCTTGATGAAAAGTCTTTTTCTCTTTTCTCTTATTTCAGCTTATTCACTTTTCTCTCATCTTCAGAACAGCATAATACTGCAATGATGCAGTTCTATCTTCTCAATGACTGCCCCATAGGTGCACCATAAGCCACTTGGAAGCTGAAGCTGCCTGTCTCCTAGACTGAACAAGTCAAGCTTCCTCTGTCGTGCTTCAACTGTCCCAGAATTTTATTGATGTCCTTCCCATGCCATAGAGTCCAAAACTGTACGTACTATTTCTTAGGGGTGAAATTTATTTCAAGTATTTATATAAGTATTGTAATTTTGTAAATAAAACAATCCTGTGGAGTTATACCTACAGCTCTTTAAAATCTGCTTGTCTGCCTGACCACTAATTTTAGCACGTGAAGAATGCCTCTCTCTTACCCTTACTCTTACATAGCTGGACCAAAGTGACATAAAAAAAAGGTCTGTAGTCCATCCTTCCTCATACTGTACCAAGATGGCACAAGAATGTACTAATTCAGTCTGAAAACTAAAGAGGTAGATTAAAGAATTTGAACAAAGGTCCACCAAAGTAGGTGTCTTTCATTCAGCACAGGACTCCAGGGATTAAGTCCTAGTTACTCATTTGCTAAAGAAATTTGCAGGATTTTATATTATTTTTAGTTATACTACTAGAACACGCAGTGAACTACTGGTTTGCTTGAATTGGTTGAAACCATTCTGATCTGAGGAAACTGTATAACACACCTCTCCTGGAAATGTGACTATTTTAATCTGTTGATACTTATCCATACTTCCAGAAAATTAATTTATCATATGCCAAGCAAAAAAATACCTTTCCTCTCTCTGCCTACACAACACAATGCACCATGGGTTTTACTTTGTGTCTGAGATTCCTGGGCACTAGAATGTAACAAGTAATGGACCGCAATACTAAGAGCTTCACTGCATATGATTTCCATATAATCTTATCTGTATGTACCAAACATGAATTAAAATAGCTTTTAATTTTACAAGCACTATCTTCATTGACATGATCTCTATTCTGTGAATCATTTGGTTATGCAATGTGTTGGTTAACTCATTCTATTGTAGTTGATTTTTTTCCTTGACATCTCAAGAAGGCATCACGTTCCTAGGATTGTTGGCATATTTGTTTTCTCTTTTTATCACGTATTTATGAGAAACCTTTTTTTTCCACCGCCCTTATAAAGTGCTTATATCTGTAGTGATGTCAGTGTATTCCTAGAGGTTAGTGTAACCTTCAACTTAAAGCAAGTGCTGATGCCTAGCCTCAGGTTCCTTCCAGGTTTTGCATTACTAAGTAAGATTGTAAGGGAACAGTTGCTATATGTAGAATGGGAAATGGGCTTCAGTGTCACAGAAATGTTACTGCATGTCCAAATGATGAGAAAGTGGATTGTTTTATAGTGGCAGAAAAAGTAGTTTTCTGTTTTATACACAAAATGAAGGCAAATAGCTGTAATAAAATCACAGAATTATGGAATTGTTTGAGTTGGAAGAGACCCTTAAAGGTCATCTAGTCCAACTCCCCTGCAATGAACAAGGAAACCTGCAGCTAGATCAGGTTGCTCAGAGCCCTGTCCAGACTGACCCTGAGTATCTCCAAGCCAATCCGTCACCTGTCTGGGAAACTTCCTCCAGTGCCTCACCAGCCTTATTGTAAAAAGATGTATCTGATTTTGGAGTCTTCAAAACTCTATATGCTAAGACTAGATTCTTTCTTTTTATGGGCTTACCTTGAAATGCTGGATGAATATGAAGGTTTCTCAACCTGTATGTAGGATACTGGAAAGTGCCCTTTGAAGAAAAATGTTGTGATGAGGCAAACAGTTGAGTGTAATAAAAAATTTCATCTTCACTGAAGTTTGTCCTACCTCACCAGGGGCTTCATTTTGACTATGGATCTCACCTAAAACATTCTAACAATATTTAGTTGGAAGAATCATGTTTCCTTTCATATTTTCTAATAAAAATATAGATTTTCTTGGCTTCTTAGAAAATTCATAATATAGTCATGAGCCACTCATACTCCTTGAGAGAACATGAACATTCTTTTTTCTCACTGATTTAAGTAAAATTTAAAATTTTATCCTATTTTTAAATAGGGTCTTTGTGAGGTCTTTGGTATAACTTATCCTTGATCAAAAGAACTGGGGGAGCAGTGGTTTTGATTTCATTCCAACTTGAATGTTGAGTGAGCACCTGCTAATTGAACTCCATTCAGCACTCTTACAGTAGTAAAATAATCAATAGCAATAGAAGTAATAATTGAGTATCAAATTGAATAATGCTTTGTATTCTAACCTGATGACACCAGTATTCAATAGTTCTTGAACCTTTCAACTTCCAGGCAGAAATTTTCAAACTTAGTGTTAGACTTTGTTCAGGACTTCTTTTGTTTGTTTGACTTCGCTTTTTCTTGTTGACTTACCTTTTCTTATTCTCTTATAAAGTTTTGAAGGAGAAAAACAGATTAGGCTTTACAAGCATGTAAAAAATGAGAAAAGATACTCTTGACACTAAACAATTACTATGACTTTTTTTGTAATCACTCTACCGCCAAAACAGCTGGAGGATGAAAGTTTAAATTTGGCAGGAAAACAGAACAAAGGAGAAGTGCTTTTGAGTGTTCTGGAGAAAATTTGTTTTGGTGTGATTTAGTCATAAGCATTTGAAACTCCATGAATTGAGTGTGTAACACAAATTTCTCATTTAGTTTCATAGGTCTAGTCTTCAGCTGAGAATTAGGTTGGTTTCACCTCCAAACATTTTTGTTTCACACTGTCTCAGAGATTACCTCCCAGCCATTTCCAGTGGAGTATACTCCAGGAATAGATCTAGTCTAACTTTTTAATCCACAGTGAAAGTACTAATTGATCAAACTGTTGTCAATAATTCACATTATAATTACAAGTGAATGCTAACATCATACTTTAGTATGTATTACTCTCATAATAAGGTGGTGTGCCTCACTTCTTCCCTTTGTTTCGCGGGCTTGCTCTACATTTTTCAGCCATGAAAGACATATTTTGAAAGTTACAACATTATTGTCTTTTCAGATAGATACTATTCTCTGAGTTCTAAAGTGTCCTTTTACATAAAACAGGTTGCTTGAAGGCATACAGATGACTTTAAATATTTCTGCACTTCACAGTGAATTGCTCATTCACCTGAGTGTTTAACTATGTCAGTGTGTTCAAGATTATCATATTTAATTGGATAGTTCAGCAAGATATTATGCCAGTGCACACATAATTCAATGCATTATTGGCTCACAATAAATAAGGCAATTCTCAGATAAATCACAGGGGACTTAGCAAGAAGAAATCACGTGTAAGAGAGAGACATGAATGCATTGAGGGTTTACTGAAGGATGCAAGCTTATCAATTCTTAACAGATTTATAAATGTGTAAGATACAGGGCCATGAAAGAAAATGCATTTAAATGCTATAATTAAGACAAAAAAGTGCAGTCCCCAGTCTCCTTACCCTGTCATTGGCCTGTTTAATATATGACTGTTTCATACTCTCGCTTCAATGTGAACATACTCAGACTCTAATGTTTATATGTTACTGCCTTTGGTCTATCCGGTTAAATGTCCTTCTTAAAGGAACATGCAGATGTCAGCAGTGCAGTTATTTTCAGTTCTTCACTAGCAATTTGCAAAGTCATTGCTTGCTGGGAAGTAAGAACAATACTGATCTAAAAAGAAGAAAAGGAATGCTGACAGATATTGCTGATAGAAACAAATCCTGATCTCTTCATAACGCTTTCGGAGAGCTGGACTATCAACATTGCTCAGAAACTTCTAGACCTGTGGAATATTATCTCTAGAATATCTCGTGTAATGAATGAGAAAAAATTATGTTTAAAATATACAAAAGCAGGTTCATTAACTTATTGCTGTAGTAAAATTGCAACCAAACTATTTAAGAAGCTACTTCTTTTACCCATCTTTTCAGTCAGGCTACATAAAAAAATGTTCCCTTTTTCTTCCTTTTTACTGCACATTATGTTGCTTTTCAAATGCAAAATGGCAAGAGAAGGGAAATTTTTTCAGAAAACATCAAGCCATCCTCAAATCAGAAATTCCACTTCTTCTAAGTGGATATTTTGGGTGCTTCAATGTGGTTACCATCAACTTCTGCAACCCCCTGTTAACACAACAGACCCAGTGATGCACAAGGGCTTTTCCTTGACAGGTTACTGAAATAAGCAACTAACTTTCACCTCAAATGTATTATCATAGTAATGGAGATCTTAAGTATGAATAATATTTCTGAAGAATATCGTTTCTGATGTTGCACAATTAATGTACTAGATTTGCATGACTGAATTTCTGGCAGAAAAAAAAGAAATTATATTTCCCTGAAGAAAATAGCTAGTATTCATCAAAAATACTCTGTTGAAAACACTTTTTTTTTGTCTCTGCACACTACCAACAGATATTTTACAATTACATCTAAAATTATAGCACAGTGTAATGAAACTGAGCACATACTCTACAAATGTTTAGGATCATAGTTACAGATAGTGTGCAGTGATGTTCATAGCATGCTTTTTTTCCTCTTGAAAGTGTCATTTTATACGTCTTTTTTTTTGAACGGAAGGTGTTCCAGAAATAAAATTTACTGCATATTCAGACAAGACATGATGGGGCATGAATTATGCTGCTAGCGTGCTTCTTACTTGGTCAAAAACAAAATGATGAAATGCACGTGAGTTGCGTATAAATAGCATACTGATGACTACTGATTCTACTCCTCAGTTGTCTATATACGCTGAGTGCCACATGAAAATAGTACAGACGTGTGTTTGTATTTATCTGTATCTATATGCTACGCTGTCTAGAACAGGTATGTCCAACCTGCCGCCTGAGGGCCACATGCAGCCATGGACAGCTAGTGATTCAGCCAACAAAGTCATAAACTTTTGACATTATTACGTGATTTTCCATTTTCAGTCAAAATAAATATATAACCCCCAAACTTTCAGATGGAATGTATAAAGATGCAATCAATTTAAAGAAAAATTTGATCATGTTTCTTTGCCAGACTTTTATAAGCCCTACAAATAATATTCCTTGCTTCACAACCACACCTTATTTGGGGGAAATTCCTTGAGGAAATACATTTCCTGGAGTAATGACACTGCCTCTTACCACTGAAGTTCACCCTAATTCTATTTGGCTTCACAGATCATAACAGAGAACTGATCTGTCCATGTTGTATCATCTGCTGTTCAATGGGTTCATATTGGAATACTGAATCTAAAATTCTAAGCATCAATAAGGTGATTTTGAGATATTTTTCTCCTATTTCAGACAAGAAAAGGAAGACATTTTTGCATTGCTGCAGTTCCAGATTATAAATAATTTACAATTCTGAAATCAAATGGCAATCTTTTTCTTTTTACATTTTCTCTCAAAATTCTTATGTCAGAAAACACTAGAAGGAAGTTCATAATCATTAAAGAATCAACATCTCATAAGAAACTTTCAAGAGGACAAGGAAAAAATAGTACTTACTTTTTCAAATAATCATGATCAGCCCAAATTAAGAAAAATGTTATGTTTGCAGAAAAGGAGATAAGATGCATTGACACAGTGTTCTTCCAGTTGCGGATCATCCAATGCATTAAGATTTCTACCACACTCAAAATTCAGCTATAAAACTTGTATCAATATAATGCAGTTTTTTAAAAAACTCCATTTAGCATTTAAAAGACATCTTTTTCCTTCTTCCTGCTATTTTCATGTATTCTTATCTGTACCTGTTTTTACAAGTCACCTCATACATACTTGAACAATATATAGGTATAGATTTCATATTAATTTTAAAAATGATTTATAATTTTCCAGTAATACATTCAAAAAGATGTAGTACAACTGCGCCAGGCAGGTTAAAACCTGAACTAGAAAAACTTACAGTTAAACATAGCTATGGTCACCTATGTAAAGGACTCTTTATAACTGTCTAATTCATTTCAGTATCAGTCAATAGTATAATGACTTCAGATATTGAAAGTTTTAGAAGAGAGAATTCAGTGCAATTAGTCGATCATATGAATGCATGACTACAAATCCGTCTTGGTTAACACATTTCAACACTTGCATTCTTCAAATTTTCATTTATCTGAAAGGTAGGCTAGAAAATCACTTGTAGATAGGTCAAACCATGTATTAAAAACACTCTTATTAAGCCATAGTATCAACTGCATCTTTATTTTGAAATAAAGCTGTATGCTGAGATCTTGAAAACTAGATTAAAAACCTTTCTAATTATATGATAAGTGTACTTCTAACTTATAAGAACAATCACAGTTTTTTCCTATTCTTTGGCAGTCTTTCTTCTGAAATGGAAACTGAAGCATTAAAACAAAACGGCAAATATGATGGCAGTATTTTCCTTACTGCTTCCCAGAACGCAGGGTCTGTCTGAAAAACATAACAGGGTGTGCAGCTGAGATCAGAGGATGCACAGAAAGGTGGGAAAACTCTGCAGGTATACATTTAGAATTGTTACAAACAATTCCCACATTGCGGCTCATCCAAGAAATTAAATAAAAGGGGAAGGGGGAATGGGAAAGTAACAGATAAAAACATCCTCATAATGCAGGATTAAATGTGATCAATCATTGCTTTTGGTAGCCTGCTGGGCTTTTTTTGATGTTTTGTAGTAAATTAATAAATAAATAGGGCTCTATCTCTCAAACTGAAATTTGGCAGAAGGCACTTTGTCTGGATCAATTTATGTCAAAAAATGAAAACCATAGAGTGATGGCACACCTTGTAAAATAACATTTAGTAGGCTTAAGCCTACTTAAGGCTTAAGCTTTTAAACAAGTCAAGATTTCCTGAGATTAAACAAATCTGATACCACTTCAATTTTATTAACTGTATTATATTTTCAATTTACATTGAAATGACACGTTTCTCTCTACTTCGTCTGTACTGTTTTTGTCACTGAAACAGGGAGCAGCAAATGAGCTACTTTGAGCTACAGCCCAGAATTGTAGCTGCAGCTTCAGCTGCATTTACTGAAGCAACTTTATTCAAACTATGTTATATAACGGAAGTTTCCTGGGAAAATAAGCTAGACACATTTTAAAGTGCTGAAAGAAGCAGTCAAGTACAGTAACTCCAAAATACATTTTTTCCTAGTCTGGAATTGAATACAACCAGCAGACCAGGTGACAAGCAGTTCTTGATCACACCTAGATCCATTATTAATACAAAGGATAGTTTGAATAGGAAAGGGTAGGCAAAGGAAATGGCAGAGTGAATTTTGAGTCTAACACATCCTTACTCTAAGTTTTACAAGTTTAGCTACAGGAATGTTAGTAATCATCTTGGAGTAAACACTTCTGCACAGTGTAGGAAAACTAAAAGTTTACCAAGGATATCCAACTACTTTACTCTATCTGCCCTATGGTTGTAATCTACATTGCCACTATGCTCAAATAATCTCTGGACAGACACAACACATGTGTGCATAATATCATATCCAGTTTAATACCAATGAAGTGTATTGTTTATATGTTAGACCTTTTCAAGACAAAAACAAATACAGGAATTTGTATTAACGTATTCATCCTCTTAGAACAACTGGAAGACAGAATTTAGGGGAAAGAGTGTGCATCAGAATTTGCCTTAGTGGAAGAAATCCTGGATCAGCTATGGAAAATATCAATGATTAACAGTTTTGTTATGTATTAGCAACTTGTGGATATCTCCTTTGATCAGGAGTCTGAGTACAAATCACTCTCATATGAAGAATTTAGGCAATGCAAGCCTATGTTTCCCTACTTTCCAAGAGTGAATTTCAGTCACTATGAATCAAACGGAAGAACAAAATTAAGTTTTGTAGATAAGCTGCAATACATATTCTGTTTGTTATTTCACACCTAAATACAAGAGGGTGAGAAGTCTGGAGTGAGGGAGGAAGCCAGCATTTGTACATAAGCAAGAAGCTTGACTGACACATTAGAATGCCTGGCTATTTAAGTATGTGTCTTGCTTTCTTTTTAATGTCATCCCAACACTGTTGCTCCCCTCTTGCTGAAGGAGGTCAAAACAGAAACATTTCCTTACTATTCTTTTAAGAACACTATTTATTCCCAAGAATTCAGCACATTTGTTTACCTGGGACTAAGATTATGCCCTAGGAAATGACGGCTCTTTCGAATACCTTTTCTAAATCAGCATGTTATACAACCAGATTTAAAATAAAATAGGGCTTAATCCAAATGAGCAACATCAGAATGTTGACACAGAGGATGGACACATGCATTAAATCTTCAGCAGACTCCACACTGCTCAGGGTATTTGTTGTGTAATTTTTCTTTACTGCTATTGCCTTCACTAACTTATGGAGATTCCTCAGAAAGTCATACCTTCTATATTATTATGGTGACCCACAACATCAGAGGTAGATGCTGGTGGTATGGCAGTAATGACTGAACGTTCCCATCAACTTTCTGTTACATTTTGACGCCATGCAACCAACGGCAGTGGAGGGGCAGTCTGGCACAATGATGTCTGACATGGAAAGGTGTATAAAGCAAAGGTTCATACATTTGGTGAAATGAATTTCCCCATGCAGGAAATTTTGAATACACTGACATTCATCAATAATTCCTAATATTTATGGAGACCAAACAGTGGATGTCAGCACAGTAGGGTGATGCATTTCAGCAATGTTGACTGCAAAGTGAAAGACAAGCTGTGTTCAAAACATCCATGCAGATTTTTATGAGCTTGGCATGCAGGCACTTGTTCATTAGTGGCAAAAAATGCATAACTAATGGTGATTACAATGCTGAAAAATAGTATTTTGTAACTGAGAATTAGCTCTATCAAATAACATCGAGCTCTTTGTATTTATTGTAGTTTCTATGAAAGTAAATAGGAGGCATTACTTTCAAAGTGACCTATGTATACAAATAATGCAAAAATATTTAGCTCAAGCACTGCAGATGTGCATATAAACATATAAAGACGTGCATGTTGACATAAATAGACAGCCACATCACATAATCCCAGAATCAAGGAGGTTGTAAGGGACCTCAAGAGATCATTGAGTCCAACACCTCTGCTAAAGCAGGTCTCACAGGTAGGAATCTAGATGAGTCTTGAATATCTCCATAGAGGGGGACCAGGCAACCTGTTGCAGTACTCAATTACCCTTAATGGAAAGTAGTTTATATTCTGACAATATAATAATATAATATTGGACTCCTTATCTATGTTATAAGAGCTCCAGTGAGGTGCTAACTTCATTCATGTACTAATATGATAATACCATTCAAGATTTCCATGTCTGAATTCATATTTTTCTGAAGATAGGTCAGAACTTGACCTCTGAAGTCAATTGAAAATGGAAATCTTTGAAACATATTTTCAAAGACCACCTAATGAAAGCTATTTTGATTAAAATAAATAAAAATAACAAATACAGCAAGAGAAAGAGAAGAAAGAGAACAAATCATATTATTCATCCACCTGTATACTGACATTTTGGATGATCATTCAGAATTGTATGGAGGGCCAATTACACGTAGAAAATTTATATTTCTTAAAAAAAATTCAGAAAGTAATATTATTCTGCTGTCACATTCATCTCAATTTTATTCTGCTGTTGGACTGATTAGCATCAGCTTCGCATACACTGAAGCTGTACACAAATTTATTATTTGTTCTCCACAGGTACTATACAGGTCCCAGTCTTCTCAAAGACATCTGCTTCGCTCTGAGCACAGAGAAGATAAGACTCTAACCAGTATTTTATGGTGAGACACTCCAATCAAGTCTTTATTTTATGTAGCAGAGGTTAAAGGAGCTAAGTCCATAAACCCACATTTCTCAAACAGCACTGTGGCATGAAGGTTTAGATAACATCCACTTTTCTCGAACAAAATGTAGGCAGAAAAAAATTCCACTCATTGAGTTTCCAAAACACAGATGTTATATCTCACATCCAGGTTCTGTCACTCATAAACCACTCAAAAGTCTCAGATTTCTGAAGAAATCAGGTTTCATTCCAAGGTATGGTTCTGATGTTTATTTCAATCATGTTACAAAGTCATTTTATTACTGTCCTAGAATCATTTCTAGACATTTATTCTTCTGGTAATACCACAAAACTTACACATTTGTCTTTTATTTTTCACCTGGGTTACTATAACTCATTACCTGCTGGCCTGTTTATCACTTTTTGTTTTAGTTACCTAGAGCTGGTGCAAAATATGGCTGTTTTATTGTTAATGTTGTTTCTAATTACATTACTGAAATAAATACTTTCACTAGCTTCTTGTGAAGCAGCAGATTGTCTTTATCAGTTTACTCATAACAACTAAATATACATAAAAGGTCACTTACTGCTTGTGCCGTTATGACTATTCACTCTGTGCATTTTGGATGACAGCTTCAATTATTCTTTTGTTGTTGTTGCTGTTGTTCAGTGTATTTTTAATAGACAAATTCTAAGTTTCACACAATCTTCATCAGAAAATTTTGTATGACCTGTTTCTTCTCCCTGCTCCTGGAGATTAATTCTATGTACCAGGTTCCAGAAAGGACAGTTGCCCATATATTCACCAGTATTAGAAAGTAGAATATTGCTTTCATTAGATACCAGGAAGTTTTCAACCAAAATAACAGAGGTCTATAGTAAGATTTGTGTAATGTGTAACATTGGAAATTTAAGAAGATTTTAAAAAAGAAAATCTGATGAGAAGTTAAGCTCATTTTCCCCGAGTTTCCAGATTGATTTAAACTGAAACTTACAATAAAAGGCAGACCTACCAGCAGATCAAAGAACACAGATTTCAGGTTCATTTATAAATGAAATCCTGAAGAAATTTGAATGCAAACACAGTGACAAGGCTTTAATTCATCTGTGGGGAGAGGAAGAAAAAGAAAACAAACACACAAACAAACAAACAAACAAACACACAAACAACAAAAAAAGTAAAAGCTCCCTGCAGTATTTATCTAGTTAGTAATTAATAAGCTCATCTGTACTACATCACCAGTCATGTAGACAGAGTTGTTGAATCAAATTAGTATAATTGTACTGTTACTTTTTCAAGTTAACTCCACATTTGAAATAACACATAGAGCTATGGTCACCCAGTCTTATGATATAGAAATCTTGAAAGGAGGATGATGAACTTGTCAAACATCAAAACAAATAGAAGGAAAGCATTTTACAGAAAGCATAGAGAAATTATGGACTTGCCACAGTGCCTTTTGCAGGCCAGCAGCAGTTCTAAGTATGTTCCAGTGGTGGATCCTAGAGGACAACTTCTTTGTTACTTCTCTAGCACAACCATTCCCATACAGTCCACTGCAGATTTCTAATGTGCTAGAAGCTCAGATGTTTATCAAATAAAGGATTGTTGGTATCCTAATTCTAGTGCTCTCTAAAAGCATCATCTTCTAGACAATACACCTTTGTTCTTTTTTAAAACCTCCCTGTAATTATTAAACACAAACAGTGTAGTAGAAAGTCCCACTCTCTACTACCTACAGAATCATCCAGTTGTGAAGACTATGGTAGCAAGATAGTGGAAAGGTCATCCAGATGGGCCCATAGTCACCTACAGAAATCATAGTGCCAAATTCACTTTTAAAGACACCAGAATCAAGAAATGACAGAATTACTGCTCTTGCAGTAAATAAAAATTGTTGTGCCTTCTCTCTTGTCAAACCTGGCTGCTGAATTCTTATTACACATTACAATTACTTCTGAGATGGAATACAGACTTCATGCATTATATTTATTTCACTTCATTTGCATGTTAAATACTTTACATTTGCATTTCTACTAAAGCACTGATACAAACTTGTAGCTCAAAAGATGTACTTTGATTGGAACTTGTAATTATAATATGTAGGAGAAGTAAGATAAATTCTCAATATACACTGAGAATTTTGTACAAGGGAGCCAGTGCTGCTTCACTGAATCATTTCTAAAAAGCACTGTAGAGGAATGAAAATGAATAGGAAAGAGGCTGAACAGCCAAAAAGGAACATCAGGAGAGCAGAAATAAAATTCTAAAATAAAAGGAAAGGCTCTGAAGAAAAAGACTGGCTGAAAAGTCTGTAAAGTCTTCAACTTCAGGAAGCCACCTAGCTGACAGGAATTGGACATGTAATCTCTAATAACTATTGACATATAAGAAATCAATACAGTTTTGAAATGTAATTACTGAACAATTTACAAGTAAAAAATTTTTCAGGATAGGAAATCTATCACTTGGGAAATGTTCTTGTGTGCATGAACTTTCAAATAAAGGTATGTTTCAAAAATGCATAATGAAACCACAAAATAATTTTAAAATATATTTTACAATTAAACTAGTTATGCTTATGAAAGTGAGAGAAGAATGTGAGAACAGTTTCTCTTCCTAGGCTTTTCTTCTGGAGAAACAGAACTCAAATGTTCTGACCAAATGAATGTCACATGCCAGAATTAACAAGTGGTTTATACTGGTAATCTGCACCACACAGAAAATGTTACAAACTACTGAGCCCAAGGAAGTGTCTGCCAGCAGTCCCACTATTTTCAACTACCTCTTAGCAGAATTTCTATTCCATTCATTAGGAAAATGTCATGTAGTCTATATAGTAAAGTTAAGGCAGCAGAATCTGTTAACCTGAAAGTTGTGATAAAAAAAAAAAATTGTGTGCCTTGGAAATTTCCCAGAACACCATTATATTTCATATTAAACAGAGCACAGGTATGAAATACCAGCTATTTAAATCACTCTGTGCTGTCATTTCACTGGCTGCTGCATTTGCTACAACAATGTTTAAAGCCTTGTGGAGAACAGTGCTTTCCAGAGCAAGCTCCTCTTACTCTAAACGTGCTACTGCAGTTATGCGCCACCTCAGCATAAAGTGTGAATGTAGAAGTTCTAACATGACTTACATACCAATAAAAATATTTTCTAGTAACCAGGAATGTGATACTCCTTGGCAGATGCCTTTTCAGTGCATCTATATAGGCAGGAGAGGCCAGAAAACTTGGCTGTATTTTAACTTGCGTGTTTTATGTACTTCAGAAAGAAATTGCAGTGCCTATTGCTCCTATAACTCATTCCATCAAAAATATTTATGTCAACCATACAAAATTATAATACATCTCTCCTGGAAGAAACCCAAGCCTGTGTATATCAGCCTTCACTAGTTAAGACACTGGGAGGTCTAAAATGACAAATAGCAGGATAACAGGTCAGAGATTGTGTAACAAAGAGGTGACTACTCTAGTCATGAATGTATCTCCACAACGTATTTTAGAATTTTGGTCATGTATTAAGATTCCTAAATTTTCTTGTTTTTCTCCTGTATTATCTTTCAGCTATATCTTGTAAACAGATATTTAAATCTGCAACTCTTTTTTTTCCTCCTGCCCCTCCTTTAGATTATGCTGTGAAGAATCTAATACCTGTTAGGATCTTTGTCTGACGGTTTCACATTGGTCTTTGTTTTTCTTTACCCCCTTGTCAGTCTTGGAAGAAAACATAATTTTCTTGCACTTTTTTCATGACATATTCTCTAATCTTTGTCTGAATCTTGAGACATGCCCTTGCAAGGCTGGGTTATCAGAGTGGCCTGGTGAACCCATCTCTGTAGGGCGCATCCTTCACTAATACAAAACTAATGCAACTTGCACAAATATATTTTTGGTAACGCTTCTCATTTTATAAGTCTATTTACCAAGAGAATTCTTCTTAAAATAATGTTTATTCAGATAAAGTTTGACAGAGCAACACAGGAGTTTTGCTCTAAGTGCTAAATTAGAGCTTCCAAATGTAAGGATTGGATGAAAATCCAGCTGTGCTCCTCAGATCAGATAAATGCTTCTGCAGTCATTAGATGAGATTGATGAGAACCTCCTTGTCAGATTCTCCTTGATTTGGACAACCGAAGTTAACAGAGCTCATACTTAGATTATTCTTACAGCAATAAATAAATATAAGCTTTTATTTTATAAATAGAATTGTATCTTCTATGAAGTGATTTATCATGCTTTTTTGTTTGTTTGTTTGTTTTAATATTCGATTTTTTAATGTTTTTCTTCTTTCCAACTCTGTAAATATATATATATACATATTTGTTACTGCTCTACGTGTGTTTTGGATCCATGAAACATTCCAAAATAGCTTGTTATGTTAAACTCGAATTACATTTACATCATTAGTTGTGCCCTCAGTGTAAAAGCTCCTTTTACTCTCAGCATAGTGAGGCACTGAATCCAAAGGAAAATAGTAAAACTTCCAATCTTCCCATCACACATATGCATTACTGCTGGAGACCAACAGCAGTATTTTCCTGAAGCACCCAGCCAAAACTTCAAAACGTATTCAAAGTGGTATCGACCATGGAAGTTAGTCATCAAGACTTTAATCAAGACTTGTACCTTTGTGAAGAAATCCACAATAACATATTTAGAAGAAAAAGCAGCGCATTTCATTTATCTTAGCTTGAAATTAGTGGGTTGTAATATTATCTTAGGAGAAAGCAAAGTTGATTAGATCTTCAGAACTATCTCTGAAGATGTATGCCTTTTAAAACCTCACTTGGTATAAGGTCATGTCCTATAGGCATCCTAACCACAGACAAGTTAATGCAGTTGATGCTTATTTAATTTTCTAAGGAAGGAGTAAAATAGTATTTTTTCTAATTCTAGATAAACTTCTGAGACCAACTGTTTCTGCATTGGAAGCCACCCCTTATCCTGCCCACATAACAAGTTGTGTGGTGGAGTTTGAACAATTAGATATTGATTGGGGAATGTTTGAACTGGAAAACTGTCAAACAATGAGCAAAAAATTTTCATAATCTCAAATTTCCCAGAGTAAAAACTGAAAGGCATCGCAACAATGTTCCAGAGGCATAAATACAAGAAGAGTACATTTGAAAGAAGGAGCTTGTACATCCAGAATGAAGAAAAGTAAGGAAGTCTAGTTAGTAGACTAACTGACACGTTAGTGAAGAAGTAAAAAAAAAAAATTGTTGCTTTCTTCAGGAACAAAGAGAGTAAACAACACTTGAAAAATGTCTCTGGGAGTGTGGCAGATCCACCAGGATACATACAATCTGAATCAAGTTTGGATGCCTTTTAAGATACAAGTCCAGTTTGAGTCAGACATTTTCAGCTTGATGCAGGAGCTGTTGGAAGTCATCCTGCAGCATGCATTATGTAGCAGGCCAAGCTTTAAAAACTTCTGAGGAAACGTTTGGGCCAAACAAGCAGTTTCTGCACAGTGATTTTTTTCCAGTTGAGCAGTATTGATTTACACCAGCTTCTGATCTTGCCTTTGGAATATAATTTACTGCTGCCATTATATGCTAACACCCAGTCTGCATCTTTTTTTTTCGATGCTGTAATAAGAGCAGCTGTCTTTGCGACGTGGGGTCTAATCCAATTAAACTTGATGAGAAAACTTCCGCTTGGTGCAGGCACACAATTAGGTGGTTACAAATTGGCCACAAATAAACTCAGACTGGAAAATAAAATATTCTATCTGACAGTTTTTTTAACTATTGAATAAAATGATGGAACAGTCTTCCCAACAGATTAACCAGTCAAGAAACATGTTAAAATTGAGTCTGAAAATGCAACGATATTTCCCCAGTAGTTTCCCATATTCAGAAATTTATGGCTCAATAGCAACACTGCCTTGAGTCAGAAGGGAGTGAGGCTTGGCCATGGCTGCTTGATACCGTGGTATCACTAGGAGGATTTGAAATGAACTTGTAATTTTGTTGCTTTGTAACACCTTTAGATTTTACTAATCCTTCTTAAGGTTTTTGTTAAGTGTCAGAAAGGGAGAATCTCCAGTGCGTGGATTTGATATGGTATGTGAGTTTTTTGTAACCTTTTTGAGGCCTGTGAAATGACTGTGATCCAAGGCAGAAAACAGAGTAATCTTTGTTAAAATAAAATAAGCTGGGTTCCTGCTCACCTTCTTGGCTTAAAATAAATTGACAAATTTTAATTAATCAAGAACTGTTTTTCCATGTCAGTCAAGTACTCTTTGAGGTATTTTTCCTTTTCTTTCATAGTTCAGTTTATATATTATCTGCATTTTGTTTAACTGCCTCATCCCATGAGCAAGACTCTGCTAGAACTGTTTGACCTTACTTTCTATCTTCACCTGGTACAATATGGCTAGGCATTCTTTTTAAGAGGTATTCTCAATTATGCCGTAGATTTTTCTGAACCAAATAACCTACTGTGGAGTTGCCTCCACCTATGGTACAACTGATGAAATGTAAGTGAGGTCATTTAGTCCTTTCTTTCTATTTGTATTGTCTGCCATTGTAAAAGTATTTTATTTCCTTCTTTATTTCCATCCTTAAGCATTCTGGAAAACCTTTGAAACAAGAAGAGCACAGTCATATTCAGTTTATGAAAAAGGAATGCAGACAAAGGTGTAGGAGGCATTCTGATCCCAGGTAACACAAAGGAATTGTTTTATTTGACTTGCTTATTACTCTACTACCTCAGATGTTAGTGTGATTCCTGTCACACATGAACAGGATCTGAAATACTGTAAAAGAATCTTTACTTTCCCACAGATAGCTCTTTGGGTAAAAAAGCAAAAAGCTTTATGATGAAAGAGATAGATTTCATCTGACTAAACATAGATATTTACAGAGTACGGTAAAATATGTGCTGAATGTATGTCAGAGCAATACTGGCATGAAAGTGCCTTGCCACTAAAGAAGGAGTCTGGGATGATTAAATCAGATATAAGCATTAATAACTGCAAACATTGACAGATTAGGTAAATCTAATCCTGAATTCCACTGCTGACCATTTTAGGAGACATCAATATAATACACTATGTTTAATGCTTCTGCATCTCTTTTTACCCAGTTTATACAGTCTTATGTTGACAATTGGCTTATCTGGTCTAGGAGGAATTTTGGGAGAATCTCCAAGATGTACACGGGTATTTCACTAAAGCTGTACCTGTCTTGCCTCAGGAATCATGTCCTAAGGAATAATTATATGGGAGAAGCTCCGTCCTTTCCTCAGGAAGTGTTGGTCACTTGAGGGAAAATCAGTCAGACGAAGCTAGAGCAACATCTAGTTACCTAGCTAAAATTGTATATGTGTTAAAAACACCTGTAAACAGCTTGTATAAATTTCTTTTACTATCTTGCCAGGAATTAACAGTGCACTTTAAGAATAGCTTAAATTCTGAGATATTAGCTATAAAAGCCCTGGAAAACTTCAAACATATATGATTAAATGGCAGATGCAACAATCTATGTGAATATATTTATTAATAATATAGAAAGATACACCACTGGACAATTTTTCAATACTTCTCCTATAGAAATTTGCTGGACTAGAAGTAATGTAGTACTTTCAGAAAAGAAGTAACTAAAAATGATTTCTTTCTGTTTCATCTTTGTACACGAGAGGAGTTTACACAAAATCACACCCTATTTTTACCCATTATGTATAATTTTATTCCTATTTTTCACATAAAAGAATATTCTAGATACATATGCACATCTTGGTGAAGTCTCTTCCATTTCTCATTGTGTTATCATTGCTACTGCTACTACTCTTCCAAGGGCTTATAATTTATTATACAACAGATAAGTATGTCTGATGTCAGTGTGGCTGAATTTTTTTCCGTGGTTTGATTTCAAATGGTAAGGACTTATTCAGCAAAGGGTCTAAACCTGTGTTCAGTTTAGAGCAATTGAGTAGTCCTAAAGTAACCTTCAAATCAGGCAGCTGTCTACTAATTCAGTGCAAATTAGCAATATGTATAAATGTTTTTCTGAATCAAAGCTTAAATTTGTGGATACTTATCCCAGTAATGAAAATTCAATGGCAACCTCAGTGATGACTGTGGCATATAAATTACATATTGATTCTGATCATAGGACTTCATGCAACTCTTAATTTTTTTATGTGTTTCCCAATTTGAGTTTGCAAATGAATAAATAAATGAAAAAAAAAAAAAACATTTGAAAAGACTATGAAAATAATACAAGATAAAAATAAATATTCTTCTAGTTTTAGGCATTTCCTTTTAATTCTGATTAGTTCACAAACATTTCTGGACAAACTGAAAACCAGTAAAAATGCTAAAAATAATCAAAAGTCAAAAGTTTACTTCTTGCACTAAAATAAATCAAGAAGATAATTCAACAATTATAGTTTATAATGTAAAATTTAAAAGTAAAAAGTCAATGAACATACTGACCTTAGAAATACTCTGTACTCATAAAAAAAATTGATGGCTTGTGCACTTCTACAAAGTATCTCTGGGCATCAGAGTTATTAGGGACACTTACTGACATTAGAAAGTTCTGCTTGCTATGCGTGGGAAAGCTGTGTAGAGTTAGAACAAGATTTACTACAGCAGAACAACAAGATGCAACAAAATTTGTCAGCAGAAGCTCAGATCAGGACAGGAACATCTATTCTGTTCTTTGAAGATCATGCCCCTAAAAGGGCACTATGTCACATGGAACAGGAAAGGATGGTAATGCTGGCTACATCTGTTATTTCAATTTCTGTTTTTTTATACATGGATAATAGAAGAGGTAAGTGATACATCATCAGAACATTGGAGCAAAGTAGTGTCCAGACACTATATAAAGCACCACATTCTTTCTACATCCAATTGGTGGTGTACAGTTTTGGTCCATCCCCCAACTTGAGAATGCTGCAATTTTATGGTCTTGAGCCTGTGCTGGTCACAATGACAGTAGTTAAACAGAAAGTACAAAAAGTTTAAGAGAGGCACTGAAAGATGAAGAGGATAAATTAACAAGACTGTAGGAGTGCAAAAGGAAAAAAATGTTTGGAACATACGATAAAGCCTCGAAATAATTGTAAAAGCAATCCTAAAGATTTCATCTACAATTTGGCTATCTGTTGAATGCAAATTTTTTCTTAATTATACACCCAGAGATAATAGTTATATCTATACATTGCAGCTTCTTTCTATTACTATAATGTAAAATACCAGATTAATGTGTTTAATAAACTCTTCTGGGGTAAATAAAATGCAAATAATGTAGCCTATTCTGAGAAATACCATTTCAACATGTATTGTGAAGCAATTGATAACCAAAAGCTTGGGGCTTATCCAGGCTCTGCACATTGATGACTTAAAGGCAGTTTGTATCATGTCCCCATATATTTCGTTCAACATGTCAGTTCTGATTCAAGTTCAGATGAAGTATTTCCATAGTCTGAGGACGTTCACAACATTTCTGAAATCTAGGTAAGAGTAACCAGCTCTGGGTAGCATAAACCTGAGTATTGTTTTCACATTTGCACTTCTGTAACTTCAGTCTGGCCACCAAAATTATTCACAACCTGGTATAGATGACCATACTTCAAGTTAACCACTCTGGTCTAGCTAGTCCACTTTTACAGCTGGTTCTCCTAGGAGCATCACCACAAGTCTTTGCTACAGAAGTAAGTGTATCAAAGGCTAAAATGATAGCATAAAATATCATTGCAATTATTGCTAATGGTAAATATATATATTCTACATGAGTAACTGAGGAGAAAAAAATACACCCTATTAATTCCATTACTTTGGGTATCAGACACAGGGAATCAAAGAATCATAGAATCATCAAGGTTAGAAAAGATCTTTAAAATCACCTAGTCCAACCATCAACCTAACGTCATTGTTGTCCACTAAAACATGTCCCTAATTACCACATTTAAAAGTTTCTTGAACACCATTAGAGATGATGACACCACCACATCTCTGTGCAGCCTGCTTCAGTGTCAGACCACTCTTTTTAAGAATTTTTTCCTAATATCCAGTTTGAACCTCCCCTGATGCCATGAGGCCATTCCCTCTTGTCCTGTCACTGTTACCTGAGAGAAGAGTCTGATCCCTATCTCTCTATAACTTCCTTTCAGGTAGTTGTAGGGAGCTATAAGGACTCCTCTGAGCCTTCACTTCTCCAGACTAAACAACCCCAGTTCCTTCAGCCACTCCCCATAAGACTTGCACCCTAATACCTTCACCAAATTTTTGCCCTTCTCTGCACATGCTCCAGAGCCTTGATGGAATTATTTCAATGTTTTCTACATAGCTTAAGATGAAAAAAAATCAATGAAATTTGAGATGTGTTTATAGATGTATATTGCTTACAATTCTAATAAGTACAACTGAATTAAACTTAAGAATCAAATGTGATTGCTTCTCCCTCCCTTCTCTGATAGTATTATTTAATGAAACCAATTAGTGGGAATATCTAGAAATTTTCAAGTGAGTGAAGAATCAAATCTTAGAAAAGATATAGATGTGTAGCACTATGCCTTCTGTTGTATGTTCTAGGATATTATTTTGTCAAATCACTATTACTAATAATAATAGCTGATAACAGATGTTCACTGAACTATATACTGCAAACATGTAGGATGAAACTTCCTGACTCCAAACAGCTTAAGAGGGCAGAGTGAGGAGGAGAAGACAAGAACTGTGGTAATGTGCTCAAGATCGTATAACCTTCTGGTGATATGTCAAGGTCTGAAAGCACTGAACTGCTGTGCCACCTTCCAATGAGATTCTCTGGATTAACAATGTTGATTGTTGAAACATTCGTTTTTCCATCCTTTAAATCAAAAGTAACAGGTTTTCAGCGCTCTTTGTTATGTCTCTGGACTGCTAAAATGTTCTGGTCAGAGAAAATAAATCAGAAGTAAAGGAACAACATGTTTTTTCTCAGCAATTTAAGAACTGACAAGATGTCACTCAAGCATGTGGTTAAAAGATCTATCACAGTAAGACTAGTTTAATTCTTTAAAGAATTATAGTAAAGAAGAACCATTTTTCTAAAGTCAGTGAATCTAAGATTAGTTAGTAAATTTAGAATCAGAACTTCAGTTGTTTGTGTCGTAGTTGTAATTTACTTTTCATAAAACTACATGGGAACTGCTTAAAAAAAATCAAACTTCAAAAAAATCCTATTGGTTGTTATGCATCCTGCCTCAGCCACACACAATAGCAAATACTTACAATGAGAATAGCTCCACTGGAGCAATGCTAATACATTTGCCACAGCTCCCACTCTGTCATTATGCACAGGAGCTTGTGCTTATCCCTTTTTAAATTGGAGACTCTTTTAACCAGGAATCCCCAGGATGAAACTGAACCATTTTCCTCACGGCAAAACAAATCTTTCTCTGGTGAATTTTGTTATTGTTTATTGTTACAGTGTTTTATCAGCACTAAACTGTATGAAAGCTTCAATTAGTTCTTGATGAATGATCCCATAAAATCATGTAGTTTCATTTCCCCTGCCACCAGATATTTCACTGAGTGTTATTAAATAAAATATAATTGGGACGGGATTCAGGAAACTTAGAGTCTTCTTATTTTCCTTTTGGGCTTAAACATTAGAGTGTGTCTCAAATATTTCATTTTTAAAAGGTGATGGCTCTTTGTTCTAACTGAGAAATGCTATGCAGCTCACAACTGTTGTTTAAGGCTGCTACACTACAAGCAGTTAATGCAGGACTAGGAAAATACAGGTATCACAGCCATTTTCTGCACCATTCTCCTCTGCTTTTTTAAATTTTTGAGTAGAAAGACTGGAAAAAAGCTCTTCCCAGCTCTGATGAGCATCCAGATTAAGTTTTGCTCTGGTGTAATACCTCTGAATATAATGCAAATACAGGAAGAAATAATATAGTTCTTTTCTAATATACGTTTAACTTCTGTTTTCTTATGACTAATATACTGTACTTTGCAATAGAGTTTGCTTCAGCAGGAAGTAGAGAACAGCGTGTTTTCAGAAAGAATAAATTCATAGAATCATAGAACCACCAAGACTGGAGAAAGACCTCCAAGATTTCCCACTGCAATCATCCATCTACCACCAGTATTCCCCCACTAAATCATGTCCCTTAGTACTGTTAATTTTGTCCTTTTTCTTATGTTTCAAATCTGAAAACAGATTTCACAGACCAGAAGCAGTAGCTACATCAGCGATTGTTTTCACACTTCTGATATCTGGATATATCTACTGGTCCGGTCCATGCTTCAATAAGACTCCATGAGAACTTTGTAGCAATAGAAAATTTTCTCTGAACATACTTCTATTTTATCTAATTTTCCCACCTGGCCTAAATGCTAGTAAAAAAAGTTAATTAAAGATCATCACATCTTCATGGAAGGACTAACTATCAGATCTCATAATGCGAGGAGATGCCTCCAACTGTTTAAAGACGCATTGCAGCCTGCCCTGAGCTATCAAAGTATTCTTTGACTTGTCTATTTGCTTCTTTTCCTCACGTGCTTTTAAGTGCATTTGCCCAATGGTGCTGATGGATATTTATTTTACGACAACTGTCGGTGCTTTGCAGTGAAATACAGTTAGACTGATGAATGGGATAAATGTGTTTATTGGTATCAGACCAAAACATCACCCACCTGATACATCTGAGTAACTCCCAAACAGAAGATACTATATTCAGTAAGAAAAAAATGGCAAATGTTGGAGTATTCTATCATCAAAGAGGTGTACAGATATTTATCATTTGCTGCTGAAGACTTTTTCCCTTCAGATGGCAGAAGATGAGTCTACTATCAGGCAACTTGTTCTTGGCACACATTTTTGGATCAGTTTAGAAACAGGAAATCAAACCATCAAACATCACTGAATGCAAGATATGAAAGGTTCAGGTTTTTGAGTTGCATTAGAAATCATAAATCATATGGCATTGTGAAAGGAATGTAGATAATAAATACATGAATGGAGCATTATATTTTTCCTACTACAGATAAATTCCTATTCTTTTTTCAACCAGACAGAAATTTTACTAATAAAATCAGTATTCAGAGTATATATTCACAACTCCTGGTTATCAGGAAGAGTTCTTTCCTTCATGGTTACATCATTGACTGATATGGGAAAAGGCTGGGGGGGAAGGAAGGAAGGAAGGAAGGAAGGAAGGAAGGAAGGAAGGAAGGAAGGAAGGAAGGAAGGAAGGAAGGAAGGAAGGAAGGAAGGAAGGAAGGAAGGAAGGAAGGAAGGAAGGAAGGAAGGAAGGAAGGAAGGAAGGAAGGAAGGAAGGAAGGAAGGAAGGAAGGAAGGAAGGAAGGAAGGAAGGAAGGAAGGAAGGAAGGAAGGAAGGAAGGAAGGAAGGAAGGAAGGAAGGAAGGAAGGAAGGAAGGAAGGAAGGAAGGAAGGAAGGAAGGAAGGAAGGAAGGAAGGAAGGAAGGAAGGAAGGAAGGAAGGAAGGAAGGAAGGAAGGAAGGAAGGAAGGAAGGAAGGAAGGAAGGAAGGAAGGAAGGAAGGAAGGAAGGAAGGAAGGAAGGAAGGAAGGAAGGAAGGAAGGAAGGAAGGAAGGAAGGAAGGAAGGAAGGAAGGAAGGAAGGAAGGAAGGAAGGAAGGAAGGAAGGAAGGAAGGAAGGAAGGAAGGAAGGAAGGAAGGAAGGAAGGAAGGAAGGAAGGAAGGAAGGAAGGAAGGAAGGAAGGAAGGAAGGAAGGAAGGAAGGAAGGAAGGAAGGAAGGAAGGAAGGAAGGAAGGAAGGAAGGAAGGAAGGAAGGAAGGAAGGAAGGAAGGAAGGAAGGAAGGAAGGAAGGAAGGAAGGAAGGAAGGAAGGAAGGAAGGAAGGAAGGAAGGAAGGAAGGAAGGAAGGAAGGAAGGAAGGAAGGAAGGAAGGAAGGAAGGAAGGAAGGAAGGAAGGAAGGAAGGAAGGAAGGAAGGAAGGAAGGAAGGAAGGAAGGAAGGAAGGAAGGAAGGAAGGAAGGAAGGAAGGAAGGAAGGAAGGAAGGAAGGAAGGAAGGAAGGAAGGAAGGAAGGAAGGAAGGAAGGAAGGAAGGAAGGAAGGAAGGAAGGAAGGAAGGAAGGAAGGAAGGAAGGAAGGAAGGAAGGAAGGAAGGAAGGAAGGAAGGAAGGAAGGAAGGAAGGAAGGAAGGAAGGAAGGAAGGAAGGAAGGAAGGAAGGAAGGAAGGAAGGAAGGAAGGAAGGAAGGAAGGAAGGAAGGAAGGAAGGAAGGAAGGAAGGAAGGAAGGAAGGAAGGAAGGAAGGAAGGAAGGAAGGAAGGAAGGAAGGAAGGAAGGAAGGAAGGAAGGAAGGAAGGAAGGAAGGAAGGAAGGAAGGAAGGAAGGAAACCCTCTGAATTTAGAATTCTCTTGGCTATGTCATTCTCCACCTCAGCAGACCTGGGCTCTCCTGCTTCCCAACCACTCATAACAAATTCAGTCTTGCTTGAAGGACTGATGCTTTCTGCATTTGTGTGCAGAATGGTGACTGAAGCTCTCTTAGGTAGCCAAAACCACCTCAGCATCATTTCTTTCCCAGCCATTGTGCAACAGACCTGGGCATTCTTGGCATGCCTGCATGGTAAGTCTACCAATTGATAAAAAAACCCTAATATACATTAGCTATTCCTACTTGACAAAATGCTACAACACAAGGAGGTGGGGAGGAAGAAGAAACCACTTGAATATTTTTTAGAAAGAGCCGCTTCAGAAAGAACATACCAGCAATGGGAAAAAGAGGCGAGTGTACTTCCTGAAGGAGTATTTGGATGCCCAGTTAATGAGCATATAAATGCATAACTGTGCTCAGAAAATATTTCTCCACAATTCTTGAAGAATACTTCTAGTTCCAGAGATCAAAAGAGCTACACAAGCCAAGTGTTATTGGTGTATTATATTGAGATCAGTTATAAATAAAAGAAGAAAAAGGAAAATAGTGAAATCCAATTGTTTTCCTCTGTCATTCTTTTCTTTCTATCAATATTTGTTTTAAAAAGTAAAAGAGTTCTACAGAGCTCTGGTTAAATAAGACCCTTTCTGTAATTATGAATGTACACATGTAAGAGTCCTTTTAAAAGAAAATAATAGCCTACTGGGTATTAGGGAGAGAGGGCTTGTTCTCTTACAAATTTTCACAGTGCTCTGGGAGTTAGTCCTTTGAGAATTCATAGTGCTGGTGGGCTCCCACTTTAAAGAACTTCACATTGCTGAGGGTGGTGTTTCCCCTTTGAAGACTGTTGCATTTTTTAACAGATCCTCCTTTGAAGATATTCATATCTGTGGGGTTCTCCAAAAGAGTCGGGGGAAAAGTCCCCTGTTGATGCTATTTACCAGGTTAGAATTTCAAACCTGGGAAAAATAGCTGATTCCTGGGAGGAGGATGCTCTTTTTGAAGCAGTTCAGATGGTTTCAGCAGGCTTTGCTTCTGAAGTTCTCATTGCTAGAAGGTGTCTGGCTTTAAAACTTTATATCGTACACAATGTCACAGTTATACTATGGAGAAAGTAGGAGTATTTTCTTTAAGGAAAGATGAACTACTCTGTTATGAAAGCCTTTATAAAGATATACAACTTGTTTGTATGTTTGAGAAATGCATAAATTCTGCTAAGTGTATGGATTGAGCTATTTCTATTTCAATCTCAGAAAAAAAAGAACTAACAAACTCTCTGCTACATAATATTTTGATTAACTGAAAAAAAAAAGTTTTGCTGTTTTAAAGAAGCTATGCTGTCATCTGGCTGATTCTTATTTTCACTTTGGACAATCCAAATAATCCTCTGGTGGAAGCAACATGTAAAGGTTAACATTGTTAGAATGCTCCTAAGAGCTACTTCTTTTCTTTCTCCTTGGAAAAAAAAAATTAAAATACATACCATAACAAGAAAGGGACAAAAAAAAGGTAATGGAATGGTGAGGTGGCAAGGTTCGCGATTTCTAAATGGAAGAAAGAAATACTGTATGGTGCAAACTTTCTCTAAAAATCTAAAAAATAGTTTTATAAAGCATCAGAATAATGTTTTCTCCAGCACAGCATGTCTAACAAGAGAACTGAAAGTTAACTACAGCCAAAATAAGAACTAGTGAAACTAGTTTTACTTATTTGTTTTAAATTACTTCACTTACTAATGCAAGTAGTTTACTGATATATTCTGCATGAAGGCTGACATAAGTAGAGACAGTATTTCTATTAGGATCCATAATATGTTGAAATAGCACAGTTAGCTGCTGGAGAGAAGCATACAGAGAATCACTGCTGATAGCTTCTTTCAGGAGACAAATAATGTGTTTCTGGTGTTTCTGTTCCATCTCTCAAGTAAGTTCCAGAGAGAAAAGGTGAGGACAACAAAGGAAAACTTTGCCCTGGCACAAAGATTTTTTTGATTCCTCAGAAGCTTGGAGATCACTGAAAAAGCCTAAATCAGTTGTTAAGATCTTGTCTAAATGCATTATAGAGCAAAGTGCATGGACCTTTCGATGATGAAGAGCAATGCTGATTCCTTGAGAATTTCAATTCGTTATTTCATGGAGTTTACTACTACCAAAGGAAATTTAAACAAATTTAACCTTCTTCTATTGTAGTAGGATTGATTTTGTAGGAATCATAGACTTGCTGAAGCTGGAAGGGGCCTCTGGGTCCATGTGGCCCAACCCATGCCCAAGTAGGAGCAGGATGCCCAGGATCATGTCCTGGTGGCTTGTCTGATCTCCAAGAAGGAGATCCCACTGCCCTTGGGAAACCTGTGCCAGTGCTCCATCGCAGCACAGCACATAAGGGCTGCCTGGTGTTAAGAGAGAGCCTCCTATGCTCCAGTTTGTGCTCATTTCCTCTTGTCCTGGCACTGGGCACCACTGAAAAAAGCCTGGTTCCCTTTACTTTGAATCCCTTCTTCAGGTGCTTATAGACATAGATAAGATCCCCTATTAGTTTTCTCCAAGTTGAAAAGTCTTTTCTCAGCCTTTCCTCGTGGCTTTTTTTTTTTTTTTTTTTTTTTTTTTTTTTGTGGACACTCCAGTCCTTACATTCTGTCTTACGGAAGTAAAACCATGAATGTACGCACACCACACACACATGTACAATTATTGCACTTAAGAACACTGATTCCTTTGTATTTCAACAACTATCAGATTATGCAGACATATGAATGTCCTACAATTCTAGTGGGATATTTAGGATTATAGAAGTGTGATTTCAATGCAAGGGCATTGAAATAAAAAAGAATGGAGAAAAGAACTGAAAATGGTTACCAGATTATCCTTGTGTGTTTGTCTTAGCTTTAAAAGTCTCCAAGCAAACAACATTAGGTGGTGAACACACACAGAAAAAAAAAAAAAACAACAAAAGAAGCAGCAAGAGCATAGTATATACTGATTAATGGATGCTATAGATATCTTACTGCTCTGTCTGCTTGGTTAGCTTTGTTTCAAATCTGATACAGATCTCATACTGCACAGCCGATTCTGAAACAGTCCGTGTTCCTTTAAATTCAGGCAATGCATCACTTTCTATTACCATGCGTCACATCAGTCTATGACTTAAAGGATGAGTTATGTGGACATGAGCCAGCATGAGGCCTCAGTTCAGACAAATCTGAGTTTTCATGAGAAAGCCAAATGTTCAGATAGACAAATTCTTCCTTTTTTGTTAAAGCACATACTGTTTATGTACAAAAATCCAGAAATTATTAGCTATGTCACATGTTACAGACCATTATGGTTTTTCATTTTTCGGACTAAGAGTCCTGAAAGCATTTTCTCATCTGCCATTGAAGTTACACACTACTCAGTTTCCACTGGAAAAGAGAAGCCATTTCACCAATCTTCTGAAGTTCTCAGTTCAAGACTCAGAAACCAAAGATGAAGAGTAATGGAATGACTTCTGTGGAATGCAGAGTTTTATTACCATTTACTGTATTTATACCAACATCTCTTATTTATTCTAGTGATGCAGAGGTATTAAAGTGGATGTTCTGACAAGAAGGTCTACCAGAAAAGAAACTCTGACTCTGGTGCACACCAATCCATTGTGCTAAATCAGGAATTCCACTCAAACATAGCATAGCTCAAAGTCTCCTGGAAAAGAAATGAAAGACATGGACCTTCCAGCAGGTTGGGACCAAAAGTATTCATCTCTGGAACTCCATCACTGATAGCCAACAAGATACAGGCTTGTAATGTAAAATCTAGAAGGACTTTTTAGATTCTAACCATCAATCACAGAAATGTCCTTTTTCTGTCATACTTAGCAACTGCATTTATTGTGCCTTCAGAAGTGTAATTTTGAACCCCATGAAAACATTCTGAAAGTGAAAGGGAACATAAATTTGATCATTATTAGACATCAGTAGAGATATCACTCTTCTAGGAAAACAATGACATTGAGAAGACCAGCAAACCAACATCAAATCCTTCAGAAAACCCACATATATTCTTTGGAAAATAAAAGGAGAAGAATCAAAAGAAAAGTACCATTGGAGAATAGTAAGGTTGGATCCCTGAGAGCCCCACTGCTCCATTCAACGACTGTCATGTTGGACATGCCATATGTGTCCAGCACTCTTGATCTCAGCAATCTTTCCGGGTTTACTTTCTCATCTAGCCATAAGCTTGCTTTGCCAGACAGTTTTTTGTGAGGAGAGCATAGTCACATTTGAGAGGCACAACCCCAGCATGGGAACCATACCTGAACTGTTCATAACACAGCTGTCTCTCAGGGACCAGTGCTGCCCACAACTGTGTTACATTAAAAAAAAAAAACAACAAAGTGTTCTGACTGTTTTACAAGGGTACAGGAAGAAACTCTTTAATGTCCATAATGTATCTCAAGATCATGGAGAAAAAATCAGAAGAGTTGGAAAGGAAAGAGGAAAGGAAAAGAAAGGGGAAAGGGAAGTGGAAACGGAAGGGGAAATGGAAGGGGAAAGGGAAGGGGAAAGGGAAGGGGGCAGGGAAGGAAAGGGAAAGGGAAAGGGAAAGGGAAAGGAAAAGGAAAAGGAAAAGGGGAAAATGAGTTACTAGGCTCAAAAACTAGTTTCCTGGACAGAAAATGGCCAAAACAAGTATTACATATCATAAACATAAGGAATAACGATAGGCTTTTACATTTGGTTTACATAGGCAAAGCTGAAAATGTAAATGTGAAGACAAATACTGATAGAGTATCTCCACCTTGAAAAAAAGAATGGGCATTATGAACCTGAACTAGGCCAGAATCAACGTCTTCAGACTGCCTTTAACTGCATTTCCAGGCTTTCTAGCTGTTTAAAAGTATAACCTTTGTGTGAATCTCTATGTTAATGTGTGAAAACATAAGAAATATTTGAATATTCTCTGAAAGGCTTTCTCTCTTCACGTAGTAACAAAATAAAATTAGGACATCAATGATACAAATATTTGTATTTAAAAATCTATAAATAGCATTTTCAGGACTGCCACTTGGGGCTATTTTCTTTTTTTTTTTTTTTCTGGGCCGTTGCTTCATATCTATTTCACTCACTGCAAAGAGCTCATGGTTACTTTTTCACAGTAAATACCTCTGAGTGTATCTTTCAGCTATTCTGATTGTTATAATTCTGATAAATTATTTCATAACTTATTTACAAGCATACCTCATACTACTCCAGGGATAATGAGATATAGCAGACACCTTATCTAATGTCGAAAAAAGGCAGTGTTGCTGGTGCAGTCAAGGCATATTGCTGGTTACAGGTGAGTGATGTTTTGTGGCTAACTTTATGTTCTGAAAAAAACTGCAGGGGACTGACAGCTGAACAGTCATACAGCAGCATTACAGCGCAAAAGGTACTTGGATTTGTTTCTGAGACTTTTATCTGAAGCTGTTTTGATCCTGGGGGAGAAAATTTAAAGAGAAATGCAAATATGTTCCTGAGAGGAAAAAATAAAAAAATAAAAAAAACAACTGGATCCTTTGGAACAGAAACTGTAAATTAAATAGCATGCTCAGGTGGATGTAAATCCTGACCTGCTCCTGTAAAATAGAATGAGCAGACTTCCAAACTCATTCTCCTCTTAAGCCATGTCTTTTTTAAACAAGCAAATATAATGAAGTGGGTTGGCATTTAGTACTACCAAATGCCCTACACAATCTGCCACCCAAACGAAGTCTGTTGCCTCCAAACATGGAAATGGAATCATGGCACATGTTCCTCACAGACCTTTCTTCTCTGCAACATCACTAGAGACCGCTGTCAGGATGTGTGGTTTGAACAAACCTTAACCTGCAACAGAGTGGCAATACTTCCATATGCATTTATCAGCTTTTCATTATTTTGTATCACAGCCTTCAATTCTATTTACATTAGTTTTTATCTTAGATGAAATAAGGCTTCATTGATGCATCTTAACCACATTATTCAACACCCACCAGTTCACTGACAATTGCACATCAATACATTTTAGTTAAGCATCTGTCTTCTCATTTGCTTCCTTGTCAAATCTGCAATTTATGTCTGCATAACTTTTCACTCTGTAGATGCTCGCTGCATAAAACAGGTAAGGAATGCACAGAAAAATGCTACATTGGTTCTTCAGAGTGAATATGGAGTACAAGTTCATGCTGTGAAGATCTGAAATGTTCTTTAGGGTTACACAAAGGTGTGGAAACTGTTGTGATAATCCGTTGAAGCCATAGCCTTAGCTTGGCAATAATTAAAACATTTGGGGGAAAAGAAAAAAAGAAAAGTTGAGCCTTTGTGTTCACAAAATAGTCCTTCATAACAAATGAAAGAGTCTTAAAATAAAAATGTAGAAAATAAAATTTAACAAGTGATTTATTCTCAAGTTCAATATTTAATGTCTAAAATATTTTTCCTCTGCACCCTCTCACCTCAGCCCTCCACAGCCCCCTTTCCAGAAGAAATTAGGTCTTTTCTCAAGTTTATATCAAACAAAAAATATTTTCTTTACCAGCTGAAGAACTTATGATTCAAAACCTGAATATTTTATAGAAAATAAAATGATATTTATTTTTAAGTGCATTCTATCTTCAACACAACTGCATTCTCACAACAAATCTATTGCGTTGTCCTGACACAGTTACTGCAAAGGTTTTTCCTTTGCTGTCCCAAGGGCCCAATTGATTTATCTGCCAGAAGCCTAAAGCCCCAAAATAAGATAGCTTTGAGTTTACAGAGGTCATTTTTCATTGTCTAAATAAAAATTTCTAAACAAAAATCTCTCATCCTGTTAACCGCAGGGTCCTTATCTCCCCAGAGGGTACAGAAACCTGAGAGAAGCCATTTCAATTCTTTTATGAAGAAAGATAAAAGCAAGTTTTCGATTAGAAAGCCAAGGAAAGCCTTCTTATTAAATGGTGGTAACAGTAACTAGTCAAAAAGGCAAAACCGTTCAAGGAAGGGGGAAAAAGGGAAATCATTATGCATGAAGCAAACGCTATACATGAGGCTGCCAAGGCAATCTGAGGCAGTGACATTCAGAAAAAGAAGGGAAGTTCACAAGCCTTTGTAACTAGCTATAGTTTGTTCCCATGTATTAAAAAAAAAAAAAAAACCAAAAAAAAACCAAACAACTGTTTTATCAGGGATGTTTTCTTAATTGTGTGTCCATAGCTTTATCAACTAATATTAAATGTGTGTTAGAGTAATTATATATTCAGGCCCACATTCTCTTGATCTGTCATCGTTCAAAGCACTTACACAGCACTGGCTGGGTTGTGAGATGGTGTCTGATTCTAGACCTGGAATAATACATCCTGCAGTGCTAAGCTAAAAGTGAAATTATTAGAAGTTACTTCATATTCCAGTTATGATAAAGTGAGATAAACTGACATTAAAAGAGTCATGTGCTGGGAAATTATCCAGACCTCTGAAAGCAAAAGGTATCTGCTGTTTGAAAAATTTCTCAGTGTATGATTATAAGATTGAAGCATCCTACGAGTGTTTTCCTTTCTACTCCCCGTATAACCCCAAAAGAGAAATGGAACAGCATTTAGGATTCTATTCTATTCTTTAGTATACCAGCTACAAATATTTACCATGCCATTTAAAATGCAAAGTTGAAAATCCCACCTTTCTTATGAGAAAAAAATTCCAGGAAAAGATTTGAAAACCATTTCCCTTTGATTCTGAAATGTTTGACACTCAACAGATAATCATTTATTCTGCAGAAGGTTATAATTGTAAATGTCTAGATCATGTTCATGCAGAAGTTAGTAGGGCACACTCATACTCCTTTCCAACACTGAAAAACTCTGTGCTTGGATTGTCACTAGCAAAAGACGCCATCTAATACCATCTGCAGTGATGTTATATTGATAGCAGTTTTTCTTGGTCTCCTGTATCCTGAAAACAAGTTAGAAAATTGCCTGAAGTGGATCTCCTCCCCTTCCCACTTTTTCCAGGAACATCCCTGAATATGATGCATTTTAAAAATTAGAGAGAATATTCTTGTCCATCCAAGATAGCATTGTGCTTCTATAACCCAAGAGAGTCCAGATTTCTCTGCCCTTAAAACACTATGCATGCCTTAAACAGTAAACTGTATTTCTCTCTTTCTCTTCTCCTTTCCCCAGCACATCTAAGAAAAGAATTCATTCTTCTTTCTTAAGTTTATATTTTCAGCTACATTTACGATAAAATGGGTTTACCCCATTCAAATCAAGAAGAAAATCTTACATCACTAAAGGCAGCAGTTCTCTTTGACTTCATCGAGGTCAGGATTTTACCTCTAACATGCAGCTTTGTGATGTTAATAACTTCAGCAGATGCAGAATAATTTATGCAGCCATCTTCTCTACCTGTACTTTTGTATGTTTCTGTGCTTGTAACAGAGATACGATCTCTAATTTTAAAACAGCTATGAAAATTAGATTCTAACTAAACCACAGTTTGCTATGCTTACTTCATTAATTTTCATATTTGAATGTATAATCTCTGCAAAGAAGTGTACTACAGTTCAGCAGTGTCCTGATCCAACGGCTGGTGCAGCCAGTGGAGCACTCCTGGTCCCAGGAGTAGGACCAGGTCATATGCGTTAAAAATACACCTTTTTCCTCATGATCTCATCTAGTTGTTGAACTGAGAATAACTGAGGGATGTATCTAATGCCGTCACCTTATTTTGGCAAGTAGACTCCTAAAATTAGATTTTATAAGGGAAAACACAGTGGTTTCCAGAAGTATTTTGTGAAAGAATATAGCCTTTTTTCAATTACTTTTTTTTAATTTTATTACTAAATTACTAATTACTTTTTTTTAAATTTTATTAATACTTAAAAGCTCTTTGAATCTATTGCATATCTTTTCCATGTTTGGAATGTGCAAAGTTAAAGCTGATTTATTTAATATTGTTATGGAGAATGTAATTGTTATGGAGAATGTAATTGTTATGGAGAATGTAATTTTTATTTTAGGATTTGAGTTTTCTTCTGATCAAAGAGAGAGTTAAGGAGACTAAGTGAGAAGTTAGTCACATAAGAATCATAAATTTTCTTGCAAAAGTGTCCTTGGACTAGAATTTATTGCAAGACCTGATTTCTGGAAGCCAAAGACAGTCAAACAGGCAATAAGGTGCACATTCATAATAGCAAAGCCAACTAGCCATTAGAATAAGTGCAAACACTGCCAGGAGTTACATCAGGACTGGTTGCTTTCCTGAAAGGTATGTCTGTCTGGAATTACTGAACATGAGGCAGGGATTAAAACCAGGCCATCCTATGTCTTGTTCCAAACAGGAGGGCTGACAACTCCTCCTAGCCTTAAAAAAATCCCTGAATCCAGGAACACTTTTTGTTGGAACACAATTGCTACAGCTGTTGTGATTCACCCTCCTTTTACACCCCGGGGCTCCCTGCTAAACACAAGAATATAAGGTTTTAAGGCCAGAAGGATTTCTACAGTAATAGAAGATATTGATCCCTGCGTTGTTTGCAGTAGCAGCTTGTTTCTCTGCCCAAGTCCCTTCCAATCCCTGTGTGCCCAGCAGGTTAATGCTGAGTAACAGCAAGGTGTTAGGACAACATGGCACTATTTTTCTATACATTGTTATACCATCCATTTATACAAGAGACAACAAGGCCAGTGTTGACTTAGTTTCAGGCTAGTATTAATGCTTTTTAAAACCTGGCTGAGAACCAAAACACCGATGATAGCTCATGCTCAGTGGCACCTAATACTAACTGAGCAACACTTCAGATAAGCATGCTCCATCTTGATGATAATCTTACAGAAGTTTAGTTATATATTGCTATAGGATCGGTATTATGCAATGAGTCTTGCATGGCTCAGCAGAGTTCCTGTCAAACTTATGATTATTTTGAATTTCAGAGTTCAGACACATTTGACAAACACTTCCACAGCACAGGCTGAATGCAAACATAAAAGATGGGATGGATGCTTGGTGTGCTACACAAACACATAATTCACTTATCAGTACATGCAACAGATGTGTTGATCCTGCACAATGCTGAGCAAAAAACAACTTTCTAATTTTCATAGAAAATACTGTATTTTGTTACTCTTTGCTTAGTCCTGAATCATTCAAAAAGTGACTTCTCTTGGTTAAAGATGCTCCTAGGTCTTCTAGGAATCAAACAGATGCCTAGCAATAAAATAGCTCCTTACACCAACACGTTTTGTGTCACTTGATGGCAATGTGAGCATCACAGGACATTTAGTTGGTTTTAGAAATGACTTGCAGGAATTACTGCCTGATTTTTCTTTAGTTCAGGTATATTTAAGTGTCTCATTAAAGGAAAAATTTCCTGAGTATCAGTAAATGAACTTATCCTGTTATTCAGAGGCTTGTACCTTGCTCCAGAGCCTCTGCTGGTAAGGCCAACACAAAGCTCGTTAAGGAGTACTTCACCTTCAGATGAACCAAGGCACTCTTGTGGAGTTTCAGTGACTGAAAGGGCTTTGCCCAAATTTTCTCATGTCAGTTTCCTTTATCTTTTTTCAGCCATTCAATTGAATTTCAGAAATTAATACTTTAATGGAAAAGCCAGGAATTCATCAAATTAGGACAGTATGCTTGATTTTTACATAATCTTTCCTTGCTATACAATTCACAAATGTAATTTTTTGCATACTTAAAAAAAGTCTGTAGCAGGACTCATAAAAGTTCCTTTAAGTTATATCCTTTAAACAATCCAAAAAGTAAAGTGAGGGGAAAATATGTTAAACAAGGCTGAAATGCATTGTTCTCTGTGATACAGCAGCGATACATATTTTTAATTACCTCCATTTTGCTAGGTAGCACCTAGAACATCAGTTACTCAGGCATCCAGGGTCAAACAGTGAACTTGAGGTTAGGAAGAAGTTTCCTTTCTTTTCATTTATGTGGGAGTCTGGTTCCCATTTCTGCACTAATGACAGGAAGGCACAGCCAGGGTATCCAGGCAAGTCCTTCCTAATAGATTGTGAAGACCTCAAGTGGTGGTAGCGTCCTAATCTCCTCTCAATGGAGGAAAAAGCAGCTCTTTCCCAGTGAAGAATTAACCTAACTGGAGTCCTTGGGCTCTAGTGCACATGATACAGACTGTGATTTACAGGACATCATACTGGTTAACTGGAATGACCTTCAAAACTAAGAAACCATAAACATCATAATATTTATTGTAATGTATTGTATGATGTGTTGCACTGATAGTGATAAAAATAGCTATTAATAAGTATACATACGGAAAATACTGCACATCTCAAGAACAGTAAGTATAACCAAAACATAAATATCTCTATCAGAGTTTTCATTTAAAAAGTAAAACCCTACATAAAAGGAAAACCCTTAACAACAGAAGACATTTGAATTGGATCTCCAATTGAGATCCAAACAAACTGAAGTTAGATATAAAGGTAATGTGTACCCAGAGACCAAAATATATAATTATATATATATATATATAGATAGATAGATAGATAGATACATATAATATATATATATGTAATATATATATTTATATATATATAAAAGGAAGAAAGAAAATAGCCTCTTTTTACATCCAGACAGACCTGAGAATAATAATGTGCTAGTTTTTCAAATCCAAGTAGCTATTGAAAATTGTAATGATTTCAGTCTAAAAAGCAATGCTGGAAAGCCTCTTCAGAGATTGCAAGCTCCCACTGTGCAGAAACATTGTGTCACTGCACACCACTGTAATGGAGACAGACAAAAGAAATACTTCAAGGAAAGATGTGGGGAAGCACTGGATGATGTATTTTCCCAGAAAACCTAGTTACAGTTTTACCAGCGACAGAAAAAAAAAAAGAGGAGGGGAAGCTGGAGAGGCAAATGGTAGAGTCATTTCTTGCCATAACCTGAAAATGCAATCTCAAAACTGATTGCGTTTAAAGCAGAGAGGCTTCAGGTGTCCTTTTCATTCATCTGAAATGGTATGACAATTTACTATGAGAAAGGGCCACAGTATGGTTCATGGTTTTTCTGCACATCCTGTGCCAACTTACTGCTTCGGTCTGATCCTTCACACTTCCTGGCTGACCTTTTCATGCAAGAAGAAAATGAGAAGCGCTGCAAGGCTATGTTAATCATTCTTAAACTTCTATGGTTGCAGCTTATTTTACTTTGTATTTTTAATTTACTTTAAAAAAAATAGTCTATGGTGCTATTTAAACAAAAGGCACACCAATTAAGGCAAAAATACTCGTAATATTTTAGTTTACAAGAAGATTTAAATCTGGATTATGATTTTAAAATATTGAATGTTGTATAAAACATCAATAATATTTTAATGTTTTAATAATTATTTTAAATTGTTTTAATAATGTTTTATTTCCTTCCTAGGGTTGATCCTGTACAATATTTATGAAGTGAAGAAAAATATTGTAGTTTCAGGTAATTATGTTTTCCGGGATGTTATCTAGGTTTCATAGAATCACATAATTACAGGGGATGGAGGAGACCTCAATAGACCATTGAGTCCAATCACCCTGCTCATCAGATACCCTACAACATGTCACACAGGTGTGCAGGCAGGTCTTGAATGTATCCATAGGAGATTCCACCACCTCTCTGGGCAGCCTATTGCAGAGCTCCATCACCTTTATTTTAAGGTACTTCTGCATGTTTGTATGGAACTTATGTTCAAATTTTAGGTCACATTTCCTTGTCCTGTTGCTACACATCACTGAGAAAAGCCTGGACCCACCCAGATTTGCCTCCTACATCTCTTTAGATATTCATAAATATTAATCAAATTCCCTCTCACTTTTCTTTTCCCTATGTTATTGTCTGTTCTCATAAGGGAGGTGTTCCAGAAAATTTGCCATCTTTGTGATCCTCCTCTGGACTCCTTCTAGGAGATTCCTGTCCTTTTTTAACTGGAGACTCCAGAACTGGGCATGATATACTAAATGTGGCCTCCCCAGGGCAGATTATAAGGGAAGGATCACCTCCCTTGACCTGATAGTCATGCTCTTTTTTAATTCACTGCAAGATTCCACTGGCCTTCCTGGCCACAGGGGCACACTGCTGGTTCATGGTCAACCTGCTTTCCACCAGAACATCTAGGTCCTTCTCCTCAGAGCTCCTCTCCAGCAGGTCATCTCCTAACCCATACTGATGCACGCAGTCATTCCTCCCCAGGTGCAGGTCTTCACACTTGCCCTTGTTAAACCTCATTGGATTCCTCCCTGCCCAGCTCTCCAATCTGCCATAGTCTTGTATCATCAGCAAACTTGCTGAGGATGGACTCTATCCCTTCATCCAAGTCACTGATGAAGATGTTGTACAAGACCGGACCCAGCACTGATCCCTGGGGAACTCCATTAGTTACAGGACACTAACCAGTCTCTGCACTACTTGATGACAGCCTTCTGAGCTCTGACAGCCAGCCAGTTCTCAGTCCACCTCACCATCTACTCATCTATCCCACCCTTAATAAGTTTTCTAAAAAAGATGTTGTGGGATGTATCAAACACCTTGCTGAAGTCAAGGTACACAACATCCACTGCTATCCCCACATTTACCCAGAAAATGATGACATCATAGAAGGCTACCAGGTTGGTCAAGCATGACTTCCCCCTGATGAATCCATGTTGACTACTCCTGATAATCTTCTTCTCTTCCAATTGCTTCTCTTCCAATCTTCTTACCTTTCCAATTGGAAAGGGAATCCAGAACAAGTTGTTCCATCCAGAATTTGCTTTGTTTTGTTTTGTTTCCCTTAATCAGTCCACACAACAAAAGCATTTAACACCACTTTTTAAACTACATTAGTGACAAAAATCCTGAGATTTATTTTAGTGGTCAAAAGGATAGGAAGATTTCTTTTTTAAAGGGCTTCACAGCACTTTGTAGCTTCTAGCTTCTACTCTCTCAGGCATTTGCACCAATTCAGTGATTCCCTTGACTTCAAGGTGTAACTGGATAATTCCTCATAGAAGAGACCATGGCACACAGCTGAGAAACAGTACTGCATTGCGATCCCATGCAAAATCTCCCAGAAGATGTAGAACTTCAGAATAGAATAAGAAATGCAGAAGAAATAATCTTGTGAGAGGAAAATTACTGTGGTCACAGTTCCCCATTAATACACACATGTAAAGATATTCAGGTGCAGAAATGTTTTGTTTCAAATCTATGCTAAAATTGGAAGAACTCTGATAATTTGGAGCATTCATGCTCCTGACTGATGTTTGTTCCATGCGAAAAGGGAGTGCAGCCTTTCTAACACACCTACTCTTAAGTACCTTAACAAAAATCCAGCTGGATGCAAAAGGATTTGGAGCAATACCACACTTATCAGTACTTGTGGGAACAGATATTACTAACCCAACTGTAACCAGAATTTGTTCTGACAATAGGCTCTAAGTTTCACTATAAAATCTGGAGCATAGGTAAGTAATTCTAACTCTAATAACATTAGGAAATCTAATGAAAGTCACTCTAATAATGCAAGTTTTTCTTTGTTTTTTTGGGATTCATAAAATAAATAAAAAGATGAAGAAGAACAGAAAGTAAAAACAGTAAAAAAAATAGGAGAATGCTCCTGCCACTGATGTCTATGACATCTGGCAGAAATCCCATGCATTTTAATGGGAGTAAGATTTTCAATTTTTAGTACTTGTGCCCTACATATCTTTTGCCTTCAGCTCTTCTCGACAGCATTGACTACGTGATGTTCTGAAAAATGAACCTTAAAAATGCAGCCTTGGCCTGTTAGTAAGGTTTACTAAAAGAGGCTTTTTTCCCTTAACTTATGCTCAAATTTCAAACATGGGCATAAGGATTATATTTTTATTTTACTACATAAGGGGTCTGAACAAGTCTTGATGCTGACAGAACACTTTATGTGATATTTAGCAACAAAGAGGGAAACTCTGTCAGTCTAGAATTCACAGGAGCAGGAGTTGGCTAAATCCATAGAGTGGTGTGGGAAAATTACCTCAACACTGCCTACTTTTGCTGATTTTTCCTCATGCTGACACTTCTGATGCCCTGAAAGTTGCTGTGCTCACATCCACTGCTGCTGGTGTCAAAGAACACCCTCATTCTTCACATGCCAAGATGAGGAAAACCTACTGCAATACCCAAAAGATTTAACTCCTGTCAAATATATTCATTTAACATAAGCATTCTGGTCTATGACTCTGAGGTCTTAAAGTGATGGTGTGGGGGAGGAAGGAAGAGAAAAACAAGCAGTAGTTTTAAAAGAAGATCTATTAACAGCTAAAGCCACCAAGGTTCATCATAGGAGAAAGTGTTAGCCACAAAGGAAGACTTGATTTTTCAAATTAATATTATACAAAAGATTCATAGGTTCATATAAAATAAAAATAAAAATCTGCACAATCATACATTTGATGTTACTGTCCCTGTCCAGAATTCTTCCTGAGGACCCCTGCCATCACTGGTCACCCAGAAATTAGAGCAGATTTAGATTTGCTAAATTCTGTATGTAGAAAAAAAACCCACACATGTTCAGCTATTATGTCTGCAGGGTTCTCTTTATTGTTTTTCTATTTTTGACAAGAATGTAGAAGCACAGTCCACAATGAAATAACTTCATCTGGTGCTACCAATTCCTCTTGCCTTAGGTTAAGCAATAACCACAATCCACCCCTTTATCCTCTTCACTTCATTAAGTTCACATGTATGGGAACAAAACACTTTCAGAAAAGATCCATTAGCAAGCCAGTCATATCAAGCTTCTGACTCTACAATGTTGTTATAAGGATATATTCCTATATGTCTGGGGAATTTCACCGATATTTTTATCCCATGATGGATCTCTCCATAAGATCTTCTGGCTTACCACAACCACCAAGTGGACTGTATTTGGGTTACATGGTTGTAAGGCTCTGAGGCTCTTTCAGAGTAGACAGTACAAACATGAATGAAATAAACAGACCATGCCCTGGGACCATAGCATTTGAACCAACATTAAAAACAAACAAATAACAAGCAAACAAAAAAACAACATTTTCACCCTTTTTGGTTTCAATCATAGAATCATTTATTCTTGAGAAGAAGCATAAAAGAGTTTTCATTGATAAGGATGAACTGGAGAATTTTACCTCTCCCCTTCCCATCACCTTCCAGGTGAGCCAGAATGTGGGTAACTTTTTCAGGAGCTATATTTAACTCACAAGATATTTCTAGATATCTGCAGATACATAAGCTTCTAATTTGTTCCCAAGCCCGTAGTCCCGTGCCCGTGTCCCCAAGCATTTCCCGTAAAGACACAGAAGTCATTTTGCAAATAGTGACTGAGAACAATTTTCCAGAACTTTACAAAGTTACAAATCCTATATCATGGTAGATTTGCAGGAGCTTTTGAAACAAAGATTATGAGAACAAAAAATGAGAGGTCTAAGTGAGAAGAAGAGATTCAAAATACATTTTTAGAAGTAGAGAATTTTATGAGATCTTCTTCAAGGAACAGAACTGGAGATTTTGAATCAATTGCAAGGCAGATCTACAGAGGAGATCTGTGTTTGGCTCAGATGAAAAAAAGATATGCTTCACACATTTCTCCCTAAAATGTGAACATCCCACTATCACAAATTAAATATATCAGCTGAAGATATACAGAGCAAACTCAATCCCTGCTTTCTCTATTGCACACAAGCAGTTGTGCTGCCAGTGATAGCCCTTCTGGAGTTTCACAAAGGAGCCTTTAACAAGTGTAGTGCTTTTCTGAAATCAAACATCTGCATAGAAAATTTGCTCATTTAATTATAAATTTAAGATATGACTCTGGTCTTGTTTTACTGAGGGAATGTTTGTCTCTTTAAATAAGTTTTACCCCTACATAATCACAGTATTTTACTCTAATATGATTGGATTCCTTCTGATATTCCTTATAATCGGTACACAAAGGGAAACTGTAGAGCAAATGAAATGCAACATTTCCTCATATCATATACATATCTAACACAGAACAGGAAAGCTTTTGAAGGCAAACACAATAATATGGAGAAAGAAGGGTCTGGCCACCAGTTGCACATTGACCCCATTTGTTGATTTCTTAATTCATCAGGAATCTCAGTCTCTGAGATTTTGCCTCTGTACATAACGTTAGGTTTGAGTTTCTTGTGCTAGTCTTTTTTTTCCTTCTTGCTGTATGTGTTCTGAATACTGAATCATTTTTTAAAAATACCAAAAAGAGCATAGAAACATGCAACTAAACCCCCCAAAAATGAAGCATGGCACAGTAGGGGAAGAAAGCTTCTGGGGAGAGAAAGCAAAGATGTGTGACAGATGGAAAGGTCTTAATGGATGAATGGTACTACTACAAATAAGTAGCAGGCAGCCGGAGGGAATCAAATAATGATTATAGAAGAAAAATGAGGGTTAAAAAAAAAGGAGTAAAAAACCTTTGACACCAGCAGAAAACTCTAGATGATTAGCTATTTTAAAAAATTTCTTTGTTTGTTTGTTTGTTTGTGAGATTTAATTATGTGTTTCACACTAACAGGGAAATCAGTAATGACGAAGGAGGTAGGCAGCTGTCAAGTAAGCCAGTGTGGACAATACAAAAAGCTCAACATGTCCTTGGAGAGGAAGGAATGTACTCCAGGATTCAGTCTGGCATGCCCCCAAACCTGAACAGATTACTTTCTGACGATCAATACCTGTAACCACCAGAGGCCTGTTGCAGAGTTTAAAATAAAAAAAGAAAAATTCAGCTTCAAAGAGACCTGGTCCCAAGCTCACATTTTATTTTTGCCACTGGGTGCTGAGGTAAGAGCCTTGGACAAGGCTCATTTTTCATCTCTTTATAGGACTGCGGATTGAATATGAAGTGCCACAGCATGTTCTCAGGGCTTTGCTCAGTCAGTTTCCCGTACCAGAAAGAAATACTTTCAAGACAATGCTCTTCCCCTTTGACCAGAGTTGGTATCAGATATTTCACAACAGCCTGATTAATAACTCTCTTTTCAGATCTATGACTCTTTATCCACATATAAAGGAAAAAAATAAAGTTCCTATTGTTTTCTTCACTTAAGTTTCTTTCTTTTTCCCTTTTTTTTTTTTAATTTTTTTTTTCCAGTGAGAGCTTGGAAAGACAGATTTCCTTGTTTTACTTAAAATATCAGTGTATATGCCTCAATTGAAATTAAATATAACATTTTTCCCCATAATCCAATTTAAACATGAAAAAAATAATAATCATTTCACAGGTTACTATGAGCATGAAGCAATAATTCATATATGTCTCTAGAGTCATAGTGGTATGTACAACTTGACGCCTCCAATTACCTTTCCCCTTCTCTCAGCTTAATTTTCCTGTCTTTTTTTTCCCATTTATTTTTTCAAATACTGAAAGCAGTGCACACTTTCCAGAAAGCATTGATGTTATTTGTCTATCTAATGTTGCTGAAGATTACCTATATGAATAAAAGAAAACAGGACAGAGAGGGACATAAAATCTAAGCAGCTTCTTAAGGAAAGAGAGAAAGACAGAGAGCAATAGAGAGGGAAGGGAGGGAGGGAGGAAGGGAGAAGGGAAAGAAGGGAGGAGGGAAGGGAGGAAGGAGGGAAGGAAGGA
>JAUPFR010000002.1:69340706-69390706 GCA_036925125.1 Oreortyx pictus
AATCTGGAGGATGATGGATGGAAAAGAACAACAATATCCTTTAATCATAAAGCACTAACATTCCAGCAGTGCTGGTAAGTGAGTGAAGCAGTGAAACCATTTGAGACTTAAACAGATGATTAGGAAAGTTCCACTGTGGGTTCCTGGACAGATTTCAAAACAGCAGCCTGATTAACTAATGCACAAAAAGCAAGTGATTCTTCCAATCAATAAGCTTTTCTGCAAGCATATTTGAGTTTATAATATCTAAACACAGCAGACAAGTGGGAATCAGGAATTCCTCATGCTGGGCTAACAAAGCAGTAAGTTTTACTTGAATCTGGAGAGCTCTTTTTTCAGCAACTCTCTAAGGAATTTTATAGCTAATGTTGTCACCACATGTTCATCAATATATTAACAGCTCCTGACAGTTTTGAGAAAATGATGGTGAGTTCCGAGTCAAAGAACTGCTATTTTTTTACAAATATATTTTAAACAGGGTTTTGTGGAGAAGTTAACAAAAAAAAATCATTAAACAATTGAAACTAGATATTGAAGTTAATCACTGAATAAATTTCTTGGTGAGCGTAATTTCCCTCAAATAATTAGAGAGCAAGTGTAACCAGAATCCCTGGTCATGATAGTTCACACCCTTAGGCATGAATAACATATTTTTTCCTGAATAACATGTGGAAACTGAAATTGAAATGGTTTTTCATGGGCGTTTCTAAAATATCTTAAAAAAAAAAAAAACTTAAGGGGGAGTTAAGATTTTAAAACTATTGGCAAAGATTTTTAAGTATCTTTCTCTCTCTTAAGTTCCCTAGAATCACAGATAGAAGTATGACATTTTATAAAGGTTTCTAAAAGTAGCATAAAATTGATTTTTATGTAAGATAATATTGTTATGTCTAATATCTTATTATCTTCCAAGGATAGAGAAGAAATTCTACAAGATAGTCAAAGAAAAAACTCAGATTTACTTTTGAATGATGCTTGGACATCTGTACCATGCTCTTTTACTGTCTTTATACAAATCTCAAGAGAGATGCAGATTTATACTGATTAACTATCTAGGTTTCTTTTTCTGTCTCAGAAAAGGTTAAAAGTTATTTGACTATAAACCTGATACTTGTCCAGAAAGTAATTTTACTTATCATGTAATATTCTATAGGAAACATTTCTTTAATATTTTGTTTTCACAGTTCTCAGTGGTTGATAGATCTTCAGAAGAAGTCCATCTGAGACAAGCAGAAGACAACTAAGAGATTCTGAAGGTACATAAAAAGAGGAATCTAGTACATGATTCCGCAACATCAAAGGACTTCATAATTGTAACTAAATTACAGCTGCATTAAGAAAAATGGGGAAAAGGAAAAATGCATTTAACATACACAAGTCAAAACCAAGAGAATGCAGTGGGAACCTGCACTGAATATGAATCTCTGCTCAGCTTAGCTTAGATAAGCCATGAACCCAAATGGAGTTTCAAGAGATTAATAAGGAAAATGATTAGTTCAGGGTCAACATGCACATTTGAAGAAGGCATCCTTGGAGCATCATAACTCAGCCAGATCAAAACATTTTTTAACAGGAATAATGAAAGACACACCTCGATGCTGAGGACTATGCTGCTAGAAAATTTGCACTGTTTCCAAACTCTGCAAAATTGCTTCAAGGTTACAATATATTTTCAAGAGAAAAAATCTCACTATCAACATTTTTTTGAAGTGAATAAGAAAATGCATCAGATTTTCTTTATGCCTAAACTTAAGTTCTTGTCATTTTCAGCATAAATAAATAAATAAATAAAATAATAGTAATAATAACTGATGAAGTAAAAATGAACTGAGGAAGACAATTCATAATTAAGTATCTTGTTTATTTATAAATACATGCTGCATTTTGCCAGTTTATCATAGCCACTATTTGTGCAGAATGTCATTAGTTTCTGACCTGTCAGAGGCCAGTTTGTAATTGCCTGTTATGATATCTCAAGGACTTCACTCTTGGACAGTTTTAGACTGCTGCTGTTCTGAGACTCTGGCTCCTTCTGTCAAGGAATGTGGACTCCAAAATATGCAGATCCTGGCTTCCTTTTCTCTGCTTAGGACAACAGTAGATCTGAATATATATATATTTGCCTGTAGGTTTATAATGGAAATGTTTTTTATAAATTGAAAAAGTGTATGAGGGGAGAAAATGCCTACAGCCCTGGATCCATTAACAATTCTATTAATCTAGATGATAAGAACAGCGTCTTTCAGTTACTGGGGTATGACCCTCACAGGGCAAAATGTCATTGTCAGAATGACTAAACAGTGGACAGAAGCATGCAGCAGGTATAAAGTAGCCAATGAGAGCCTCAGAAGTCAGCAGAGAGTGATCCTTCCAGTTTCCTGAAAGGGCTCTTCACCCTCCTTAGACTAAAATCCTTATCGGTGGGATGCTTCACACTGAAAAAGCATGGCAGTTGAACATTTCAACCTTTTACTGGAAAAATTAACCTCCTTTTTCTAATACATTGTGAACTCTGTTCTCAGAAGTCTACATTGCAAGAAACTCACACGCCCCCACGGAGATAAAATAATTTTCCCTTTCTGTGCTCCACTGAGGAATGCTAAAACATAGTTGAGCATATCAGGTAAAAATGTCTATCTTGGGGACCACAGTGTCTTTGCCTCACCAGAAAGGAGAAAATTAGTATGTATATATTTATAGTATACATTTATATAATTACATAGAATCACAAAATCACAGAATTGTAGGGGTTGAAAGGCACCTCTAGAGATCATGGAGTCCAACGCCCTGCCAAAGTAGCTCCCTAGCCCAGGCTGCACAGGTAGGTGTCCAGGCAGGCTTTGAATGTCTCCAGAGAAGGAGATTCCACCACCTCTCTGTGCAGCCTGTGCCAGTGCTCCATCACTGCACTGTGATGAAGTTCCCACACACATTTGTGCAGAACTTCCTATGCATCAGTTTGTGGCCATTTCCCCTCATCCTATCGCCACTCACAATTCTGTATATTGTCTTAAGTCAAATAGACAACATCTCAAATCTACCTAAGTTTTAAACTTCTTGTCTATTCCAGTGTAGAAGAACAGACCATTAATTTCAATTGCTGAATAACTAATGGCAGTTGCTACTTCCACTTACTGTGAAAACATATTTAATACCAAAATGTATAAGAAGCATATAATTGTATGTGTTGTATACAGATGTCTGTGTACACGCCTAAATGAAAACATGCATATAGGCGTAAGTATGAATATAATTTTTGTTGCTTAGCAAATAATTTCCTCACTGACATATGTGTTTTGTTGTCTGACTTCAGCAAGTACTTAATCTGGGTGCAGTCCTGCGTCAGTGACATGATGTTTGCATCTAGAGGCTGTATTGACTACAGCCTGAGACAACTGCAGGACTAAGATTTTCATGAAATTCTGATCCTAGAAATGATATTGATGTCCTTGGAGACAGAACTATGATTTTTCATCTCTAGGAGCATTAAACATATGAAATCGTTACAGTTCTGGCATATATACATGCATCTAAAAACTTTGTTCTGCTCTGCTCCCTTCTGAATTATTTTAGGAATATTTTTAAGCTATGTTGCAATGATAAGAACTGATGTAGTATATTTCATCTTAAACCATACCTGCTTACTAGAACGTATGGGAGAGACACTGAATAACATTTTTATAGGCAGAAAAGCAAATTTGCCTGAAGTCAAATAAAGAAGGTGCATGCTTACTACTGGATGTTGTGTATTTCTTTTTGGATGTGGTGTGCCTTAACAGCAGCCTATCCCTGTCCGTATGCCTCTTTGAGTGAAAACAGTTTTCAGTCTTTCAGCAGTCTTCAGATCATACCCACACAAACAAACAATACATTACTTATGTCAAAACATTTGTATGGGTACTGAACAATCATCATTAAAACAGTCAGTATTAAGCATTCAGAAGTGGTTAACACTCAGAAGCATTTAGCTTAGCTACAGAATTCCCATTGTCTAAAACAGAAAGGAAGGAAAAAAACAGAAAAGAGTTTTAATAACTGTTTTTCATTTACCTAGATAAATATTTATTTTCCCTTGTAATGAAAGAATTGCACTTACACATATTATTAAATCATACTTGTAAAAAAAAAAAAAAAAAAAAGATGTTTTGGAGCAAAAATGAAGTTACACTTAAGTCATTAATATTAAATATTATCCTGAATAAAGAATAAATACAAATGACAACCCAAATTAGGAACTGTATTTATATGTAACACACTTTTTAACATTAGTTACGTATGAGAGAAATCATGCTTTTGTCCATGCAAGTGCTCCTGTAGCAAGTGTAACAAACACTGTGCTACAGTGAGATATGTAGGTCACATTATGGTGAAAGATTCTTCAAGGTTTAGCTACTCGATGCATTTGCACGTGTGAAACATCTCAAAGGGCCCCATCCTGATTGGATGAACTTCAAATTCTACGACAAGCATTAACATGCCTTATGCAGTATTGGGTGTTGAACACAGAGATATTTATAAATTCCACTTTATGCTCCTAATATTAGGGCAGCCAGTTTGCTCTTCTCTTTTCATTTGGCGTATTTATTTCATGTAGCACAAGAGATTGCCTTTTCAAAGTATCTATGTTTCCTTGACTTCAGAACAAAAAGAATTCATGTTTCCTACCCAAAATAAATCAATCTCCTAGCCACAAAGTTCACTGTAATCTAAATCATGAGACTCAAGGCAACAGGAGACCAGAGATAAACTTTTATTTGCCTTTTCTTTCTGTAACCTTCCATCTTTCATAATCTTATTTAATTTTATTTTTGTACGAAAAATATCCCAAACATACTTTAATAACACGTTGAGGATTCTCCTGCTTCTGCAGCTGGCAGCTGAACACCTATCAGAAGAATGTGGGCCTCAGGACATCACCAGTTCTTCACCTCCTTTAAGGTCTACCAATGAAGGATACCTACAGCATGAGCCTACAGCAAGTCTCCAGACACTACATTTGCAGCAAGATGCTTTCACCCTGTCACAGTGCTCCACTTCTCTGCATATTAACCTGATCCTTCTCCTAAGCAGAGTTTAGAGTTACTCAAGCCTGAATGACACTCCTAATCTGCCAGTAGGTAGGGCTGAACTGCGGCTCAAGGCTTCCCTTTATCCCTTAGTCCAGAAACGAAGCTTGGTGTCACTCTCAGAAGTGCCTGTGCTTTATCTAGGCCATCAAGTCAGTCACAAAACCATGCAAGTTAATTGGAAACATTAAACTGAGAAGGATTTTTAATCAAGCCATGACTGCTATTAACAACTGAGTACTGGGGAAAAAGGTGGATAATATTTCTTTACTATACATGGTGATTGTCTCAAATTTGCACATTAGACAAATTCTCAAACAGTGCATGGGGTCACCCGCAATCCTGATCTAAGGTTCAGCCATTGCACAAATACACACACAGCTTACGTGAACCAGAAAAATGAAACCTGTCCAAGATCCTAAAAGCTCCCAAACCAACATGCAGCTTTAGTATGAGCAACTGTAAAATGATTTATTTTTTCAGATCAAATACACAAAGTTCTGGATGTAATTCTGTTAAGCAGTTTTACATCTTGCCACTAGGAATTTTTTCCCCTCTGTGCTAAGCTTTAATATCTTTTCAAATGCATTAATGTGTCCCTGGAACAGACACTTAGAGACTGTGCATGCCTTGAATATTTCCACTTTAAAAAAAGGCTTTCAATACTTACTGAGACTTTATGTACCACCTCTCTGGCACCAGAGCCTGTAAAACACTTAGGGAAATGGTTTCTTGCCCCACCCAAAAAAAGTCCCAGGAGCAAAATCTTGCTTCAGGTCATCCCACAGCCCCCCAGACAAAGAGAGTTTGTGAGAGAGAAACTGAGACCACATAAACTGCTTCTTAGAGATTTATGCAAATATTTGCTTCCTTTTCAGTTCATTCAGACTTCAGGGGCTTGCATTTGAGTTTCAGGTATAAGCAGCTCCTGTATTCCTATCAGAAGCTAGAGCAAACACAATAAGCTTCATCCAGCTTCTTTTTGAAAGGCTTTATGTCCACTGCACACTTGTTTTTGTCTTTAAATACTGTAGCACAGTTCAGTATAATACTGTAACACAGTACAGTATAATAGTAGGAGCTCATGCATTACAACGATAAATTTCAGGAAAATAAGCTCTGATTAGAGAATGTTTCAATATGCAATATCTGTATTTCAAGTCCGAGAATAAGCCTAATAAATCTCATATACTTCCAGTTTTATTGCAAAGAATGTACACGTCTAATGAAATATATAATTAAGACTGCATGTACCCATCCTGTAACCATTCAGAGTAGTCTAGCAGTGATTCAAAAAATTAAATGAATTTTGCTGTTTTACAAAATGATTTATTTTGAAATTTGATTCATTGGACATTTTCAAAGTCTAGTTGAGTCATTTTGGACAGCTACCTGGATGCTTTTCAGTCAAGTTTTAGCTTAAAAATGTATATTGGAGTAAAGACTAGAAAACTAGTCCTGGGCGCAATAGTAAATCTTCTCTGGTAGTCTGGTCATATTTCTGCACTAGTATGCAAGTAAGGAATTACCACACTCTGCACAGTTCTGAGGTACACTTTCAAAGTGTGTTCTTTCTTTCCTACCAACACAGAAGGTGATTGGTAAATGTCTTTTACAGATCTATTGACATTCATGCTTTTAAAATAATAACTTTATGGACACTTCACATAATGAAATAGAGTTCATGGCAAAATGTAGCTGAGCATTAACTTACTTGTAGGTCTGAGAAGGACTTTACAGCATACACATCAGCTAGCAAAATGAAAAGGCCAAGTGCAGGGGTAACATGAAGAGTGTTATGCAAACCTGACAAAACTCAATGGGAAATTTTGTAGCTTGATGAAAACAAAGATTAAAGCTTGTAAAAAAATAAATACATAAAATCATAACAGCATCAATTAACCACTAAAAACTACAGCATGCTATTTAAAGTGTAATAAAGACATGTTCTTCCTTTAAGTTGAAAAAAAATGCTCAGACTGCATGCACAGACCAGCGTTTTTCTGGGTTAAGAAATATGTTGTTGCTGACAGATAAAAAAATAAAAGGCTTTGGAACATCACACAATAATATGCACAGGGACTGGTGCATAAATAATAGGGAACAAAGAGGAGAAATTAAGGAGTCTGCCTGCATTTGTGAGGATAGTTTCTTACTGGGTTCAAAAAAATGTAGGATAGATTGCAGAACTGCAGTGCTACACTGAGTGGATACAGGTTCTTCAGAGGGACAGAAGAGGATGGCAAGTAGAGGGAGTTCCCCTGTATGCAAGAACACTGCAGGAATCTATGATGCTCTGACTAACCAAGACTGATGCTCTATCTTAGAGGCTGAACCATCCTACCAACATAACGTTACGGGTTATTGCTGTTCAACAGATGGCAGCAGAGGAGCAGCCTGACAAAATGGTATCTGATGTGGAAGTGCATGTGAAGTACAGGGGTGAAACTGAATTCCTCCATGTGGAAAAAAATAGCACCTATGTAAGGAGACCAAACAGTGGATGTGATCACACTGAGGCAGCGCACAGTGTGTTTCAGCTGTGGCGTCAGTGACATAAAGGACAAGCCTTGCTCACAAAATGAAGAACATTTCAAACAGGCCATTCACACAAATTCACACCAGGGAATGTAGTGTATGGAGCTGAATATTGACTTCAGTGCATTGGGAATAAGGGTGGCAATGTTGAAAAATTGCAAAGTTTGCATCAGATGAGTCCCAGAATTGCACAGACAAGAACAGAAAGAACACTGTATGCAAGTTGTTCAGGGCCTACTGATCCAATACTAGGCAGTTTCTTAGACTTCATCATTACCACTGGTGAGACAGGGTACTGGTACAGTATTGGTTCAGTATTGTCCAGTATTGTCCAGTACTGGACAGGGTACACTACAAGCAGGACTGAAAACAGCAGTCCATGTAGTAGTGACATGTGAATTCCCCATCAAAGAAGAAGTTCAAAATGCAGCCCTCATTGGGTAAAGATGCGTATTGTCTTTTGGAAAGGGAAAAGGGTGATCCTTCTCGATTTCCTCAAATCTAAAGAAGTCATTAATTTTGATCACTACATACAACACTGGCTAAGCTGAAGGCTCATACTTCCAGAGTCAAGACAGGGAAGACAACCTTTCTCTTGCAACATAATAATGCCAGGCTCTATACCAGTTTGAAGACCATTGACCACATTGTCAATCTTGGCTGGACTGTCCTACCACACCAACCATTACCTCTTCAAAAAGGGGAAGAAGAAGGAAATGGAGGAATCCAGTCACCCTAACCTCAATCCCTGGAAAGATGGCAGTGCAAATAATTATTTAAATCCTTTCCAATCATTTAAAGGATAGGACAGAAACTACAAGTAGTCAGCCTGGATTTACAGAGAGGAACTCTTATCTGACCAACCTGACTGCTTTTTTACAATGAGATGACTGATTTGGTATATGAAGTGAATATGATTTGTCTTGACTTTAGCAAAGCTTTTGATGCTGTTTGCCATTATACAATAAACTGACAAACTGATGAAGTATGGACAAGGTAGGTGGACTGTGTGGTGTATAGAAAACTGACTGAATAGTTGATCTCAGAGAACTGTGAACAGTAACACAAAGTCCAGCTGGAAACACTCAGTTGTGCTATACCCCAGGAGTTGATACTGTGGCCAACATTTCATTTCCTCCTTAATCTTTATGGTGGGATAAAGTGCACCTTCAGCCAGTTATAGAAAACACAGAGGAAAGGTTGATAAACAAGATGGCTTTACTGCCAGTTAAAGGAAACTGAGTAGGCTGGAGAAATATGACAATAAGTACTACAAGACATTCAGCAAATTACAACAAATTACAAAGTCCTGAACCCTGGGAGGAATAACCACAAAATCTGTGCAAAAAAAAAAAAAAAAAAAACCTAGAGTTCTGAGGGTCAAGCTGAATATGAAACAAAAATTGACAACTCTAGTAACTGCAGCATTAACTCTTTAACTCCCAGTGAACTACAAGATGTTATGAAGTGGAATACGGAAATCAAAAATTATAATACCACAACAGGTCTCAAGAAACATTCAGCAAGTGTCAATGAATGTTGATAGGTGCAATTTTTTCCACATGGAGGAATTCAATTACACACTTTTGTTTCATACACAGTTCCATGCCAGATGCCTCCTTGTCAAACTGCCCCTCTGCTGGTATCTGTCACACAACAATAAAATGTAGTATAATGTTGGTGGGAAAGTTCACCCTCTACTGACATAACAACATCTGCTTCTCATATTGTAGGCCAACATAAAATAGGAGGCATTACTTTAGGAGCAGCCCTCCAATTATTGGCTTATTGACAATAAGTCAACCCATTGAAGAAACATACCTCCAAATTTCTTAAAGAGAAAAAACATACTATTTTCTCTATGTTACATTATGCTAGATGTTTTCTATTTTGAATGACAACATACTTTTAAGAAATTTTATGATGGTTTAAATTAGTCTATCATGATTACACCCATTGTGCAATTTAATACTGTTTTATTAATGCGAGATTAAAGCTAATAATTTACTGGGAGAGGCAACAGCAGAATTAACCTCTATTTACCTTAGTATAATAAAGATTTAATAAAACATGGGAAAATGTCAGGGAAAGGCATAATTATTCTAACATGAAATTTAAATGTAACTTAATTCTCTATTCTGCATGTTTAATGCTTTAAGATTAGTCATCACTGTTCTTCTCTCCTCTCTTTCAGTATATGTTTAAAAATATTTCAAGTAATTTCAGACAATTTGCTTATTAGATGTATCCTAATTTATTTCAAATTCAGAAACATTGAACTGAAAAAGCAACTGTTTTTTGAAAGAAATTCGTCAGCCTTGAAACTAATATGAATATCCATATCTCACCCTTGTCCAAATTTTTGACTGCTGAATCAAAGAAGATTCTTGTTTGGTTTATATCCTGCGGTTTTATTACATCAGACAGGCATCAAAGGGGCAGAACACATAGAATTGAAAAATAACACAGCTGCACTTTGCAGTGGAGTGTTCTGTATCTGCCCGTGTTTTGTTGTTCATGTAATACTTTTCAATAAACAAAGATGTCAATCAACTTTCTTTGCAGCACATCACATTTCAGATTTAAACCACTTCAGACATGGAGCTGCCCCAAGCTCACACATTTAACAGATAAAAATTCAGCTTTCTGTCAAAGCAGAATACAGTATCGATTGTAGACTGTATTTGGGCTGGTGTCTGCTGGAGGTATATTACCTTCAAACTCATACAAAGTTCACTATGGAGACATAAGGCAAATTGTGTTTCTTTTCTAGTGCCATTTTTTTAATGTTTTGCATTGATTATTGGCAATTTATAAATAAATGGCAAAAAAATAAAAAAAACAGCCATGGTTAGAATCTACCCAGAAATCAGTGTTGGGGCAGGCTCCAAATACATGATAATAATCATGAAAACTTTGATCACTTGATTTGATTCTAGTGCTTTGTAAATTAGCATAATTATTCAAACATGCTCCATTAAAAATCACGATTGTACAAGTCCTTCAATTTAATGATCCAAGAACATACAAAATGAGCTAAGCTTTAAATAATTACATCAGCCTCCTACTAGATGGCCATGTCAGAGGCTGGTGGGTTACTTGCTTAAAGAAAAATACTGAATGCACTCTTGCTCCTGGCAGAGTGTAAGAGACTGGTGACATGCTAAAAGGTAAGGCGAGTTACCTAGTATATTTTACTGCTTATTCCCACATTCACCTGAACTTCTCTTGGGATCCCAAAAGGTTAGATACGATGTCACTCCTAAGCTACTGGGAGATTGGCATAAAATCCCAGTAAATCTCCAACTAATTACATTTGAACTGTAGGTGTCACAGTTGGCTTTGACCTTTAAAGGTTGGCAGAAGTTTGACAGTTCTTAAGGTAGCACCACACACTAGAATACTTGTTCCACTGAAAATAAATGTAATGAATAGACTGTGGAAATTAAACGTGTATAACAGTGCAAAGAGATGTGTTTATTAATACAAAATGTTCCAGAAAAAAAATAATCAAAGAATTATACTTATCCATGGCAACCAAAATCATCAAAAATGTGCTAAGAATGTGCTGACATTCTCCTAAAACTGTAGCTGACAAAACACCAGTTGGCAGCATTGAAGGGTTAAGAGAAACTTAACAAATTTGACAGAGGGAAAGGAAAACAAACTCAAAGTTAAATTGTCACCCTCCACTTAATTCTCTCTATATATTAAGACATAGCAGGACAGTTCATGTGTTCTTGTGAGTCAGGTTCCTGATAGATCGTTAGTCTTAATCTGTCTGTTTAGTTTGGGAATTTGCTTTCTTATCATATTGGGTAATTGAGAACCAACACTTCATAATAATATCATCAGCTGACTAGAAAAAAAGACGCATGAAATATTTCACCACTGGCTTTCTAGCCCTGATGTAGCAGGCCATTCTGTCCAGACTGAAGATACTAAAAGATACTGAAAAAAAGCTATGTGTCAGCACCACAAAGAAATGAGAGAACCCTTTGTGTTTTGAAAAATCCTAAGAAATAATTGCAACTAAGAAAATGAAGAATATTAATAGTTTTACATAAAAACTTGGCCATATTGATCCATACATGTTGATTCAGAAAAAACTGCTAAAATATTTTGACAGAAAACTGGAGGGTTCCTTAGAAGTTTAATTCCTTCTTATAAATGCCTGCAATTCAGAAGTCTTCACCTTTTGTTATGTTCACTACAATTTGTAATGTAATTTTACAGCTGGTGGATTAAACATTTTTTAACTCAGATTTGAATTTCAGTGACAGATTATGAAGATTATGTGCTTCATGCTCTCTTTATGTTGCTTGCTAATATTCACAAAGAGGCAGTTTAGAAAACTCCAGCACTGAATTTTTCCTTTCAACAAACAGTATTTTGAAGTGTAGTGGAGGAAGATACACTACATTACAATGAATCCAAAATTTGTGTGGAGACAGAATTCCACAAATGATCATGCATACTCTGGTGTTGTTAGATGCTGCTTAAGGAAGATAAAGCTTCATGTTTATCAGGTCACTAAGAAATAAAGGGAGAGGATAAAAGGACAAGTTTTTTTTTTTTTGTTGTCTTATCAAAGAAAGAGTCAAAACACTTAGAGTTGCAAATAAGGGTAATAAATTTCAAAAGAAAGGCCAAAAAATTAGAAACATACTCTTTAGTTGAGGACTGTGTTAATGATTTCACCATCTCATCTATGTCGTTGGGCTGGCAATAGGGATTTAGTGCACAAGACAGAACTGACAAACTCTTGGGAGTTCCTGGTGTTTTGTATACTCTTTCTTCCTCTTCATAAAGCAAGCTGCCCAAGCACAGTTCCTCACTTTAAAAATTCAGAATATACTGAGAAGTTAGGTGCTGATTACATTGTCATTCCTTCTACATATTGTAATTTCCAGCCCCTTCTTTTCCTGGCCCTGAGAATGATCAAGGACTGAAGCACCACATGGCAATACAGAGGATTAGAGCATTTCCCACCAACACGCCCCAACCCAATTAACCTTTTATAATTAATATTTCTGCTGTTGCTTAATTTGCACTTCTTATGCTGGCTTCTTATGTCTTCTCCTTTTCATCCTTTTCAAAACACCCAGGTAAAAATTGTCAGTAGCAATCTTTGGAAAACATAACTTTTTTAATCATAATTTTTAGATTATAATGCTTACTCTGCCATGAATTTAGTGTAAAAGCACACATAAAACAGTCAGTTGATAAAATTTACAGTGATAATTTTGAACTTGGTAACATGTATCCACATATCCAATATATTTTAAGGGAGATCCCACTGGGAACCCAGTCACAGAGATATGAAAAAGAATGACATTATGAAGTGAAAAAGTTCCCCCTTATTAGCATACCAGTGTTAAAGATTTTTTAGTTTAGGTCCTTGGGCAAGCATTTCTGACAGTAACATTTTTTACTGCTGACCACAAAGACAGTGCACTTGTTGATGCAGGGGTCCTAGATCAAATGATATCTGAGACCCCATTTTAAATTTATGTAGCCTAGATTTTCAGCTTTCAGGTCATTCAAGCACAACATTTCATTAACGAAACACTGTCAATATTTTCCTGATATTGTCACAGGTTGATATTTGGCACCATTCCAGTGTAAGATTTTCACACATTAGTAACTGGGAAATCAAGTATATTCCCCAAGACACCTCAGGTATGATTAATTTTCTAATAGTCTTTCTGTATCAGTTTGAGAAAAGAAGACCTTATACCAGAGAGGAAAGAAAGTGACGACACTAGAAAGAAGAGGCCTTGGCTTCTTGCCTGGAGCCCTGACTTGGCCGACTGCCCTACATGGAAACCCTTACCATACCACAGCCCAAATAACAGGCAGTAGCTCATAATGTACCTTGAGCAGAAATAATGACAACACTGAAAAAAATCCATGAAACCCTCTGCGAGAAATAGGACATAGTGCTGAAGGTCAAATGAAGAAGTTGTGCTGTCTATTGTGCTGAGGATGGGGGCCTTTCAGTGCTTTTGAAGGTTCAGGCAAAATCAGGAAAAAGCAGTGCTGAAGGCTGATAGAGGCAGCAGAAGTCTGGGGTTACAGCGCTTTATGCAGTCCAATGCTAAGTTGTATACTGAGGCAAAATTTCATACCTTAGAGGTGCAGAGAGCTGGGCAGATTTGGCACCTAAATGTGACAACGTCTGCTCATCATCAAGAGTGCACAGAAGCAGCAGTAATAGGGAAATGGTTGAAAGTGAGCTTGTCATTACTGAGCCACCAAAATCCCACTGGAAGGTAGCTACTCTAGTCAAGAATAAATGCCTATATTAATAAAATAAAACACACCAAGCACACACAAACTGGCAAAATGAAGGAACACTTTCAGTGTTCAAGCTCTGAAAAAATAATACTTTATAAACTTATCTGTTTCTCATTTACAAACATTTTCTTTTGTATTTTTGGAATAACTGCAGTGAAAAAATGAAACTGCTAAACTAATCTAAGTGTAAAATTTGTAAATAAATTTTCTTGCTGTCTAAGTATGTACCAAATAGCACTACTACTAAAATGTAACAGTTGAATTTTAAGCTTTAAATTACTGAGATTCATAGTGGAAATGCTGACAAGACAACTAACCATTGCAAATCTGTCATTGCTGCTACAATAAACATAAGGTAGGCAGTACTAACTCTGCGCACAAATTAGACAGTCTAATGTATAAAAGTCCACTATGTCCTTCTAGCGTGAACTTCATTATCAGAAAGTTGTTTTGGAGTACTAAGCATTGGAATGATGAAAATGAATGTCAAAGACAGCCCATCCAGCACATTAATTTCCAGCTTCTGGGAGACAGGCTGTGCACTGAGAGAGAAACCAAGAGACACAGTGAATCGAACCCCTCTATTATAAATATACAGTACGTATTTAACACATCACATCTCTTACAATATTTTTTAGATATTTTCATCATTTTGTAGGCAATGTTTTTACATTCTTCTGTTTATCTGAATTTCTCTCAGTGCAAATTAGCCTTGCTTCAGAAAGAACTTTGCTGAGAGGGGAAGGACAGTGCTGTCCCTTTCTGTAATGTTTTTCCCTTTCACCATGGGATCAAGATTGCTGAGCCACCAGTAAGGCTGAAACTGATGACATGAAATACAGAATACTGACAAAGAAGCAGAGTGGAAACCCAGCTCTGTGTAAGTAAGTGGAAAAGCATACTCAGGAAACGAAGGTGCCTGCAAGATCAGCCATTAAAGACACTAAAATTACTCTGGCGAAAATAACAGAAAAGTACTTCTGAGTGCTCTTCACCAGCAGTGAAGTAAAGAGAAAAGAGGCACACTTTAGTGGAAATAGGCCCCATCAGGGCATATAATGCCGATACCAAACTCCAGAAGAATCTTTTAAATGAAAGCAGTTGGAGAAGTTATCTCAGCATTCCAGCTGTGCACCAGACATGAGACCATCTTCTCCCCTCACCAGCCTGCTGACACTTACATGGAAGAGGACTATGAGAGAGATTTCTGCCAGCGGTGGTTGCAGTGCGATAGGAAACCGTGTGAGTATGTGAAGAGGGTAACAAAAGGGCCAAGAAGCACCTAGCCATGTCTTTGTCATACACCAAGAACAGAAATATGTTCTGTAGTGTTCAGGAAAACATTATATTTAGGCTTTAAAATCCATTGAAGCTTTGCCTACATCCTTAGTGATGTCATTGTGGGTGCATTCAAGTCGTAACAGATATTTGATTAATATAAAATGTTGTAGTTCTTACACAAACACATTTAATATCTCCACATGTAATTCCACAGACATTATGTGAATTTTACATATTTCTCTCTCAAGAACTATTTAATTTTCATGCAATCAATGGGTGGATGTGAAACATTTTGCTCTTTCCAAATAAGCATCTAGTTTATATACTCTTTGAAGTTAGAGGCCTAGCTGCCTCATCAAAACTGCATTTTTCATGGTATCTGCTTGTACTTTCTGGCAATGTTCTAATGTAATAAAAGTACAGCTTTTTTTCATAGCACTTGGTTCTGATTCAGCACATATGCACTAATGACAGTAAGAGAGACTGAAGAAATGTATTCTCAAAACATATTTCTATTTGTCAAAGGAAAACCTGGTCTTTTTTTTTAAAGAAAACTTAGATCTAAATTTCTCACTTTGCATTTAGAGCTCCCCCAGCAAGGATGATCAAGAGAGAAAATAAAGCCTCAAAATTCAGCTTTGGTTCGAGCCCAGATTTAAAGCTTTGAGATACTTCAGGATGGTTTATTTCAGGATTTTGGATTTCTTTTAATAGAGACAGACTCTCATTCTGTTATGCAGATAAAGGCATAAGGCCAAACTATACAACTTTTAGGATCTTTGTATTCAGGGTGATTAAGCAGAACTAAAGTTACTAATCTCTGTGAAAATATGTATATTACCATGTCAAGTGTGATTGTGTAGCTAAATAACACTCACACCTGATGCTGCTTAGTGACTTAACTTCAACAAGCTTTTCAGATCAACATAAGAGTTTCACAATCTGAGATAGACTAAAAAGAAGAGCAATCGGTCAATCTATAAAATTGTTATTGGTCTGTAAAGCAGAAAATATCAGGAGAGTGTTGTTAGACGAACTTAGCAGCAGGGAAGCCTGCTGCTCATCAGCTTTCTCTTCCTCAAAAGCAGGTACTTATTGCAGTCAAGAGAAATTATTGCTGGAAATTTCCATGCATGGCAGTTCTTTTGCTATAATAAAAAAATCTGAGCAGAGCAATTTCACACCCACAACAATATCTTGTTTTTCCACTACAACAATACACTTCTTTGTGATCTGCAACATACATACTTTGATTACCAGACTGCTATGCATGGAACAAGAGAAACAAAGCAACCACTGGTATTGCTTGTGTGGTGGACAAAGCAAACCTGATCCAGGTACAGAATGGTCTCATATCTTATTTTCCCTATACTTCTATCACCTCACTTGTTTCCTGGAAACAGATTTTCTTGTAGAAATTTGTTCATCTACATCTGCTTAACTCAAAATTCTTCACCACAATTCATATTTTGCTTAAAAAAAACCTTTAGTGAAATTCTGGCCATGTTGATATCAGTAGACCACTTCTCTTTAGCTCAGCCAAATGATTTCTCAATGAGGTTCAAAAAAACAAGAATACCTTACTCTGAAGACAAAGAACCTGAACAGAAAGTGGTCAGAAATTCTGTCTTGAATGTGAGCACACCCATGTAATTGATGTAAGAAAATGTGAGAAAATCCTAGTGTACCCTCACGGTTATTATTAATCATGGATCAAACTTAGAAGCAGCAAATCCTAACCTCTGCTGGACTTCTCTTAAATTCCAACCCAACAAGTACAGTCAAAGGAGAGATTTCCTTCAATATTCAATCAACAACAGCAACATTATTGTATACAGACAACTTTCACCTTGTTCATAACTACCACATCTATCACACAATCAGTATTTCCTCCACATCAAGCATGAAATACCCTTCCATCAGCATTGATGAGAAGCACTGTAAAAAAAACAAATCAACATAAAGATAAGCAGTGAAAGGAAGCAGGCTGTCTGGGATAGCCTACAAGGAAAAAAGAAAAAAGAAATACAATGGAAACTTCCCTTCGTTTATTTCATTATTAGATACCTGAGAAGGTTATAGATGTAACTCAAGTCAAATTCCAAACTGGACCTCCCAGAAGAAACAGCTGGCAGTACAAGAAATAATATTGAATATTCTTTAATATTTTTGAATGTCCTTAGTTCATAAAATATTGCAAGAATTCAACAGCAGAAGACTGTTAATAAGGATTTAACTTCCATTTTCTGCTCTGCTTCAGCTCTGCTGGAAGACCAATCTCTCAATGTTTTTACTTTAAAATGTGCAAAATGACACAACGGAAAAAAACAATTTGTGATATTCAATTAATATGTGAAGCAATTGAATATTAGTACACAATCAGAATTACGTATTTGCATAGCAAATATTTTCCACCCAAAAATACATATGTCAATATTCAGAGGAAATATAAGATTACTTTTTTTCTTTTACAAGACACATGTTCCACTTTTTAAAATGTATTCTCTTTCACAGCAATCTTCTGTTTATCCCTATCTTCTTGGTGACTAAAACCTAAAAGTACTGCTGTGTTTTAATGAACTGGGAAAAATAGGGTGGATTCTACCCTGAAAATAATCATTTAAAAGGCATGTTATTTACATGATACTGATAAATCTTAGTTTTGTTATCCTTGAGGTAAAGGAGACCCTTCCCTTACTTCACAAATAGCCAACGAATTGCAAATACTCAAATGAATCTTGCATTCAACAAATCAACTATTTTGTATTTTTTATTTAGAAGTTAACAAATTTCAAGCCATTTTAAAGATTACAACCATACCATGAAAAAAAAAAAAGCACTGCACACCACAGAAGTGTTAGTGCTCACTGATAAATTATTTTCTGGAATTCACATTAAAAACCACATTACTGAAGTGCTCTTTAGCCCTCTGGTGTCACTGTTTAAGGTAATATGAGACAAATTTGAATATTCTTAAGGAAGAAAATCTCCTGAATATGTGGAGCTCAGCTTTGCTCCCTGGGAGATTACAGTGGCTTTTATATCTGTTACAAATGTGCAGTTACACTGATGACTTCATAAGTGGAATAACACATATCATGCTAAAATTTTCCACTAGACTGTAATGTTCTTTCTTGCTTGCTTGCTTTCTTGCTTTTTTCTTTTGTCTTTTTTTTTTTTTCCTCCATTTAGCTATTGCTGGCTTACCAGAGATCTTGAACTTGAGAAAGGTTAGACATCACAATGCTGGAGCAGTTTGTGAGCATCAGCAGATTTAGCTTGTAATTTCATTGATCTATGTGGGCTTGCTGTTTGCAAACCAGCTGCTGCACTGTTTCCCCACAGCTACTGATCTGAGTAGCATTGATTTTTTCCCTTACATTAACATAGCATTACTTCTTTAATGGGCAATAAATGACTGGATGTAAATACAAACAGGACTGCAACAACAAAAGAGAAAAAAAGACATTATTTATTTTTTATTTAAAGAACTCTATTAATATTTTCCACAAAAAGTAAAAGCATGAGTTATTGATCAAGATAAACGCTATTTTAGTGTGCACACATTTATTTTGCCAGGAAATCATCTTTTTATCCTACTGTGTTTATTCATAGTCCAAAATGTTGCATTTCACAGAGATTGCGTTTTTATATTTTACAAGTATAAATGGTAAAATAGATTGTTCTTACTAAGAATTATAGAAAGAAACATGAAAGATTCTCTTCATTGTGCTTATACTAAAGCTAGATAGAACCATGTGAGAACTGTAGGAGATATCATCTGTTAACTCTCATATTTTTGTCATTAAAAAAACTTGAATAGACTTCGGTTTCAACAGAGTAGATATGACAACTGCAGAATAGCATGAATTATCTTCCCTATAGGGCATATAATATGCTTAGCATGCTCCTAGGGAAGTGGTGGATTCACAGTCTCTGAAGGCTTTTAAGGAAAGGGTAGATGTAGTACTTACAGATATGTTTTTGTGTGCAATATTGGTAATAGGTGGATGGTTGGACTGGATGATCTTAGAGGTCTTTTCAAACCTTAATGATTCTGAGATTCTATTCTGTGATTCTATAAGGTCATGGTGTCACCACGTGCTACTTCATTCCTTTAGTGGAAAAAGTTTTAATTATTTTTACAGAGTTAAATTTCATTGTAGTTTAAAAAAGTCAGTAAAAAAGAAAAAATAATAGCCACAAAACCCAACAGTTTAGTCATTTAAGTATGTATGAACTTGATCAGGCAAAATCTTCTGATCCTGTTTCCACTCAGCAGGGATGTCAGTACCTCAAAGAGATGCAAGATCAAATGTAGCTCCTCCTCCTCCTTCATGAGGAGGAAGAGAGATTGAGAGTGCTGAGAATTAGCAGATAAGATCTTCCAGAGAAGAAAAGCAGTGGAGGCTTACAATCTTTTGGGCTGCAGACAACTACAGACTGTAGTACCTGTGATCTCTTTGGTGCCATAATGAACAGTACCTCAGAAAAGCTCCAGCAAGACTAAAACCCAAAAGGAATAGGAGTTCCCTGTAGCTGTTTGTACCCCAGAAAATATAGATGCTCCAGCAAGGCTCAACAGGAATAGTAGTTCACTGTAACAATTTAAAACTGAATATTTCTTGTGAAAAACAACTTCTTCTACCCATGCATTCTGGTTAGCCTGTGGAAAAGATTCAATGAAATGGCAGATGGAAATTCCTCATTCTCATGCAAACCTCTTTTTCCTGCAACTAGAGAGGGGAAATCATTTCATACAGGTGCTGTAGATGTACCTATTGCAGACTTGCAGGAAAATTATTCCCACTAAAAGAACCTGCAGTGTAATACAGTGCCGGAGTAAAAAACAAACAAAAAAAACAACACATAAAATGATTACCAAAATTATGCTAATCCATGATAAAACATACTTGGTGTCAGTCTAACAAATCTGGTTTCACTATTAGCCACTATTTAACATACATTTTAACAGAGACAATGTCTAGTTCTTTAAAAATGATGTTAACTAACATTGGCTCCAATCTGAACTTTTAGAGCATCCTACTACTAACCTCTTTACAATCTTACGTAGGATTATCAGAGCACATTTTTAACCATCATTTGTTCAGTTTTTAATCCACTTTGAGATTTTGCCTGCTACCTCATAGTTTGTTTTTTTGTTTGTTTGTTTGTTGTGTTTTTTTTTCCCTCAATAGTCTTTTACAAAGAATTTTACTGAGGGTTCTTGAAAATACAAATAAATTATATTGATAGGTCAACTTTATCTACTATTTTATTAACTTTTTCAAAACACTTCAGCAGGTTAGAGGAGCATGCTTTTCCTTTATTGATGTTGTGGAGCTTTGACCCTGATAGCTTATACTTATTCATTTGCTGAACTATTCTATCATTAATTATATTCTCAATCTGTTTCCCCAGAAACAAAGTATAGTTCACTGGGCTTAATTCCCAATTCTGTTTTTGGGCCTTTCTTAAAGCAGTCAACATGTTAGAAATTTTTCTACCACCACTGGTTTCTATCACATCTTCTAGCAAGTACTTCCTCTGGTTCATATTTCATTCTGGTGGCTGTTACCAACTTTTAATGATTTTTCATTTTTCCATGAGTTTATAAAATTACTCAGTACTTCCCATGTAAAAGGCTACCAACTTTGCTAGTGTTACTCATCTGTTGTGGCTTAACCTGACAGGTAGCCAAGTACCACACAGTCATTCATTCACTCCCCTCTGCTTCCCAATGGGATAGGGGAGAGGATAGAGGGGAAAAAAAATACAAAGTAGAACTCATGGGTTGAGATAAAAATTTTACTGAGGTAGAGAAAAAGGAGAGGGAAAAAAAGGACAAGAGTTATGACAGTTATATAGATGTATATGTATAACAAGAGATGCACAAGTGAATGCTCACCACCCACCAACCAATGCCTAGCAAGTCCCTGAGAAGTCAAAGAAAACCCCCAGAGCTCCCCCCTTTTTCAAACTTTCCATCAATATGATGTCTTATTATGGTATGGAAAATCCGTTTGGCCAGTTTAGGTCAGCTGGTTCTGTCCCCTCCTAGATCATTGTTTCCTGCCAGGCCCCCTTGCTGACAAAAGCTGAGAAAAGCCAAGTATCCTTGGCTCTGTACAATACTGCTCAGCAACAACTGGAAACATCAGTTTGTTATCAGCATTGTTTTCCAACCAAAATATAGCAACAGACCAGATGCTATGGAGAAAAATAACTCTGTTCCAGCTGAAATTAAGACATCATCTATTTGTGCTTTGAGCTTCGGTTGCCATCTATCAGGAAAAAGGTAAAAAAAGTCTATTCAACTCTTTTTTCCTGTGCTGAATTTTAATCATGGCTAACTATAGTTTTAAATTGATATATTTTTCTTTTTAATTATTTTACCCTGCATACCCTCAGCTGAGCAACTGTTCACTTATTTATCCAAAGTTATTAAATCTATTTGGCAGCTTTTGTGGCGTTGGGTTCCTAATTTTAGTGGATAGATGTGGCCCATCAACCTCAATGAATTATTTGTTAGCCTCACTTTAACCACTGCTCCTGAAGAAAAAATGGAAAGGGAGAATAAAATCCTCCCACCATACATTAATAACCAGTCAGGCACACAAGCAATATCTAACACCAGGAACTGTTCAAACAGCTTTCACAAGAATCTGGCAAACAACAGACAGAAAAAGGGTGTGCTTATGTGACAAGGCATTGTTTTTGTATTCTGGGATTGTAGTAGCTTTCTTCGTTTGTGTTTTAAGTACACAGGTCTTAATGATCAGGAAATATTGTAGGACACGATTTTTAGTGAAAAAGCATTGAAAATTCCCACTGAAATGTGTACGTGGCTAAGCAAAGGTCAGAAAGCTGTTGAGTAAACCTGAAATGCTCATCCTAGAGGATTAGAAACTCTGAATTTCAGCATTCAGTGAAGTCAATGGACTTTCCTCTGGAATTTGAGTCTTTAATACTCAGGTCTGATTGTGAATGGATGAGAAAATTGAAAGGGAACTTCATCTGAAAACTCTGATTTTGATTGCGAGTCATATAAATCTCCCAAGTATGAAGGCATAGATTTCAAACTATACCATGCTTCCACAACAAAAACTCAAATTACATTAGCTTCAGCTAGGATTGAAATTCATTACAAAATTGTCACAGAGCTCTAACTCTAAGTAAGAATGTAGATTACTACTGGTTTTGTTTTTTCTTCAAATAAAAGTTCCAGTTTCATCTGTGTTTGAAGACTCTGTGTGCTGCGCTGTTAATCACAGATTTCTGCCTAAATTATATTTCTCCTAGCTTTAACAAATTAAAATGCAATCCGTTTTAATGAGTGTGTTTAATATTAAATCATATTTGCTTCAGGGAAACTCTCATGAACGTTAACTGTCAAAAAATGTAATGAAACAAAGTTAAAATAATAAAAAGTAGTCCACAAGAACAGCCTTTCTAATTGGGTTAACAGGAGTTCAGTTCTGCATCTTCTAACTACTCGTTTACTAAGAGCAGAAAGGTTGAGGAAGGAAAAGTCAAGTACACCAATATATACTGTTGAATAAGACATGGAAATTATCATTGTTATCATTCTTTACTTGTTTACTGTTAAGTGCACTTCAATCAATGAAAGAAAAATGCGACCAAATTAATATACAAATATTTTTATTGTTATAGCAATTACCTTTTCATTTTGAATTTATTATATATAAACACTTTCTTCATAAGTTCTTGAAAAATATTAGAGCATCATTTAAACATTCTGAATTGGTGTACCATCTAATGTGCATTATATCAGAAAGAAACCTATATGAAGAAATTAAACTGCATCAGAAATATTGACAGACATATAGATTGAATTACACAAATATGAGCTACATACAGACTTGGAGCAATTCTGCTTAGTGATCAATGTCAAATGAATTTCAACATTATTTTTGCTTCTTGTGTCTTGTTTTATTTTAGAATTTAATTTCAATTAGTAGTATGAAATAAAATCAGTATTATTTTCATGTACGAATGAAAGAAATTCTAACTAGTAAATAGTGATTTGAAATTAAAACTCCTTTTCTTTTTTTTTTTTTTGAGCCCAAGCATCACTGTTTATTTTTTCTAAGATACAAATTATTCAAAAGCAAGAAAAATTGGATACTTGAAAGTTTCTACCTATTAATGTCATAAGTAGGTGATATACATAGGCTGTACAACAAGGTTGTATTGCCCCCTATAGTCACTGTGTGTTTGATTGGAGGGATGAGGGAATAAAAGGAGAAAAGTGAGAGAAATTATTTGCAAAAAAGTGCTGGACATTTGGTTTGATTCATACTTTATAAAAGGTGAGGCAGAGTACAGTGATAGATCTATCCTGGCCATACTGTTCAAGAAGAATTTGTATATTACTGTTCAAGCATATCTGGATAAAATAAAATGTACCCTCACATGCAGATCAGAAGACTCCTGCAGTCCATTTTGTCTGTCTGTTTTTGGGGTCAATCACTGGTACATGGCGGTGCACCAAAGATGAGACTGTATCTGCCTTGCAGATGAGTGGGCTTGATTCACTAGCAAAAGGCACGACAAACTGCCTTCTCTTTTTCTCCCAATGGGCATACCTTTGGAGGTTGAGCATAACAAGGATATTTCTCTCTAAGGCATACAAAACTAAAAGAAAAGTTAGAACTGTGGAATGCATATGTCAACTACTTGTTGAAGCAGCTTCTACACAGAGGCTAAAAGAAAGAAAGAAGTTCCTCTTCAGCAGTAGTAACAAGAAATCATGCTGCCCTTAGTCACTGGCAGTGATGCTCAATGGCAGACTCTGGGCCTAGGAGATACAGGATGTTTTCCAAATTCCTTCAGAATAATATGCCACTTTTAACCAGCTGCATAAGGACACAGCTACATGCCCAGGACTTGGATTTTTCCAGTTAAGCTCTTAACTTTCCTATCAAATAAAAAGCTGCTAGCTGCTCATAAAAATTCTTAATTGAATCTCACCTCTGCAGCTGTTCTATCCTAATACTCTTCTCTTATGAACATAATTATGCACAGCATTCTGTATGTCAGAATGTGTATTGTCAAACACAATATAATAAAATGCATTAAATTCTTGGGGATATCTTAAAAAATGTTTAATGAACTTCTGACACTACTGTGCTAAGAAACTTCATGGAAATGACAAATACTCAATAAACTCAATACACCAGACTTGGTAGGGTGTAATACTCCAATCACTTCTCATCTTATTTCTGGAGAAAGCTTTTCTACTTTCATAATCACAGGGACACAATCAATTAGCTAAAGTTCAGGCTGCTCCTCACAGGTGACAGTTTCATTTCTGAGACCCCTACCTCTTTTCCTTTAGTTGCACAGACATGTTTGTATTTGCCTGATGAGCAAACTGGTTGGAGAACATCAGCAGCCAAAAACATATTTTTCCTTATAATATTCTGTTTAATTGAGATCTGTTGTTGAGGTTCATCATGTAGCAGCATTCATATTTGTACTTGCACAAGGGATAGGAGAAACAGAAATAACAGCAGTAGGTTATGGAAACTAATTCTATGTCAATGATGTCTGATGCTAGTTAAAGCTTTGTGTAGCAATGGTTTCAGAAATATGAATTGTCCTTAAACCACCATTATATTTCACTCAGTCTGAGAAATAGTATAGTAAGTTTTCCTATCTGCATACTTTCACAAATCTTTGTCTAGACAGAAAAGACAGTCTTGCAAAGTGAAGCTGAACAATTTGTTTTGTATTTGTGAGTATATGGCCAGGTACAGTCACATATCAAATCATTATTTTACTACGATGACTAGAAACTCAATAATGACTAAGCTACTGATGAAATGTGATTGCTGCTTACCCAGCAGATCGATACTGTCACACTGCCTCCTGATGTGGAGGGTCTGCACCCTGAGAGTATTCAACCATTTATCTTACCCCTTACTGTAAGCTCTTTGAAGCAGGGCTATTTTTCTGTTCTATTAGCCTTGTAGATAGCATGAGACCTGCAGCTCGACTGACAAAAGTTAAATGGAAATGCTGCATGTCTAAACAGTAAAATCTCTGCAATGTCTACCAGAAGTACCATACCTTCTAATTGCCTCACCTAGGTAACCAGCCTTACTCACGCATTTTCTGGTCAATCATTTTGCTTTCTTTCTACCCTACATACACCAAAACCCTGTTGCATACTAGATATCAGTGCAAAGTAATTCAATTAACATGAAATTCTACTAGGGTTACTCCAAAAATAATGCCTCCTATTTTATGATGCTGGTCCATAATGTCAGAGGCAAATATTGGTAGTATGGCAGTAAAGGCTGAACCTTCCCCCTAATATTCTGTTAAGTTTTGTTGCTTTGTGACAGATGGCAGCTGAGCAGCAATCTGGCAAAACAACATCTGACATGGAAGTGCATGTGAAGCAAAGATGTGTCCTTGAATTCCTCCATGCTGAAAAAAACTGACATTCATCAACACTTGCTAAATGTTTCTAGAGATGTGAAAGACAATCCTTGTTCTGGATGGCTATGCAGATTTTTATAAGTGCGGCATGCAGGCTCCTGTTTATCACTAGTGAAAATGCACAGCTAACAGTAAATAACTACATGAAAAATAAAGTTTAGCAGGTGAGGATCTTCTCTGTCAAACAGTGCTACTGTGCTCTTTGTAACTGTTGTCATTTCCATGGAAATAAATAGGAGGCATTACTTTCAGAGCGACCTATGTGATCATAAGAGACTCAAGGCTGTTACTATTTTTGCTCTTAATTTTCTCTCAGTTATGTTTCTTTCATAGAATCATAGAATCACCAAGGTTTGAACAGATCTCCAAGATCATCCAGTCCAATCGTCCACCTATCACTAATGTTTCCCACTAAATGATGTCCCTCAGTACAAGATCTACATGTTTCTTAAACACCCCTGCAGACAGGGACTCAATCACTTCCCTGGACAGCCCATTCCTGTGCCTAATCACAATTTTGGAGAATAAAATTTTCCAAACTGAATATCCTCTGGTGTGACTTGAGACCCTTCCCTCTAGTCCTGACACTAGTTAGCTGTGAGAAGAGGCCAACCCCCCACCTCACCACAACCTCCTTTCAGAGAGTTATAGAAAACAACAAGGTCTTCCCTAAGCCTCCTCTTCTCCAGACTAAACAATCTCCATTCCCTCAGCTGCTCCTCATAAGATCTGTGCTCCAGACTCCTCACCAGCACTCTGAACACATGTTACGGCCCTTGATGTCTTTCTTGCAGTGAGGGGGCCCAAACTGAACACAATACTTGAGGTGTGGCCTCACCAGGGTTGAATACAGGGGGATGGTCACTTCCCTGCTCCAGTTGGTAACACTATTTCTGACGCAAGCCAGGATGCCATTGGTTTTCTTGGCCACCTGGACACACTGATGTCTAATGTTCAGACAAGTGTCAACCAACACCCCCAGGTCAATGTACTCTACACAGTCATTCAGCCACTCTGCCTCAAGCCTGTAGTGTGGTGTGGCATTGTTCTGGCCAAAGCACAGGACCTGGTACTTAATTTTGCTGAACTTCATTCCACTAGTCTCAGCCCAGCTACCCAGCCTGTCCAGAACCCTCTGTAGGGCACTCCTACTCCCAGGCAGATCATTACTTCTTCCCACGTTGTTGTCATCTGTAAACTTACTAAGGGTGCACTGAATCCCCTTGTCCAGATCATCAACAAAGATATTAAAGAGAACAGGCCTCAGAGTGGGCCACTGGGTAACATCACTTTCCTTATTTATGTGTTTGTACTCAAATACATGAATATATATATAATTATGTTATTTCATTTTCTAATGGAAAATACTTGAAGGATTTTCATTTCTTGTTCATTGCCTATAGTTTTTGTCTGAATTCTATCAAACAATTTTCTTCAAACAGCACAATTTGATTGTGTTCAAAGAACATACATGATGCACGTTCTGATACTCACAAAACTAGGGGAATTTCACCATTTGGGACATACTGTGCTTTTGTACTGAAGAATCAAAATTCTCCATGTGAGAAAAATCCAACCCTGTAAACCAGCTTTCAGCAGTTGTGCACTGCCTAGATTGTGACATATTTAGAGAAGCAACATTTCTAAACACCAAATAGTTGGAGAAGAGTCACTAAATGTTATGAATTATCCATGCAGAGCAGACAGAACATTTGTTTTCCAGGGCAAATGAGAAAGATCCCCTGACCTGTGTGGTAAACTATATGTTAATGTATTTATCTATCTGTGGAATGTAAAGGACAAAGTCAACTCAGAGAGAAATGAACCTGTAGATTAAGACCACCAATCTACCAAAATCATTACGTCATCCATTTTCCTGGCATTTTGTATGTCTCTGTAGGGCATACACAATGAAAAGCAGGTCTCTAATTCAAATTTGAGTTACTTTTGAACTAGAGGTTGAAGTATTAAATATATTTAATTTTTTGATAACGTTTACTTGATTCTGTTTTATATATTATTTTTCCATACTTCTTTAGTCACCTCATTCCTAATGCAATAGAAAAAATAAAATAAATCAGAGCTAGATTTTCTAAAGTGAAATGCTTCTGTACTTCCCCCCTGACCTTCATATAGCAGCATGCTCAAACGGCCATGATCCTCTCTCAAAATAGCCTTCTGTTATGGCTGCCAACACTAACATTTAGGGGTAACAATTCAGAAGAGAAAGAAAGTGGTTAATCGATGAATTCTGAATTTTGGATATGTAACACTCAAGTTTGGTTCCCATGTCAGATGAGTTGTTGAAGCACAGCTCTTTGATGATTTAAGAGAAGACAAATGAACTACTATAGGAGCAGACCAGAGAATCAATTCTGACTGAAAATAACAAGTTTAAACTCTGTATTAGTGCAAGGGGGCTCAAAAGTGAATCTAAATTCATCCTAAAGGCATTTACATTAGCAGAATATGTTTAAAAGATCTTACTGGGTGGGACACAGAGAACCACAATTTCTCTTAGTTTTCTCTTGACTTACTGAGAAGAACAAGTGACTTGGCTCCTTTACTGTGCACCGTTCATGTTGCATTTAATCAGCCCCATCACAGTGAAGTCAAAATTTCTGACATTCCTTGCCAGACTTTGTTGTTTGTTTGCTTTGAACCTCTGTCAGTCACTGTAAGTAGAGGCAGACAAACCTTTCCCATTCCTCCCACTATGGTGTTGCAAAATCCAAGATAGACCATGACATGTGACTCTAACCAGGTTTGTGAAGATGGTGGTCTGTGGATCATTCCAATCTACATACATTGCAGCCTTTCTAAATCATTGTTAGGTAATTAGAAAAAAATTATTTTCAACATTTACATCTCTGATGACTGTAGAATGGCAGAATCTTGAAACAAATATTTCCATTGTTCTTCACTTTGCTTGTTGATATCTCTACATGTGCAACTAGTTTAATTTCTTGCATATCTACGTCATTTCTCTTTCACATTAATATTCTTGTATGACAAGCACACTACTTCAAGCTGCTGAACTGATTTTCAAGAGGAATCTTGGTTCACATGAATTGTAACTCCTCATGAAATTTTTCAAAAAATGGCCAGATTTAATTCCATCCCTTGTATTGGAACATTAGGAAATAAACTAAAGTTGGTAGAAATTATAAACTAGCAAAAATAATCATACTGTTTTCAAAAAGGCTTGTGAAAAACAATTCATCACCTCTGTTTTACGATAGGTACAGTGTCTCTACAAGTGAAAGACACCAGTGAAGTGCAATACAGACATTATTTTTCTGAGTACACACATAAAATTCTTTTAACTGGATCCCCTCTACTCTTCATTGTGAAAAATTTTTTCTTTTTTGTTTTGCCAGTTCACTGTTTTCCTTTTATCTCCTTCACTTTCTCACTTTGATAATCTCACTGAGTTCCCACTGTTTCATCTCCATGTACACTAAATGTCAGTCTATATTTTGCTCTAATGAATGAACTAATACAGAAATATTATATTTCAACACTTACCCATAACTATGGGGTATCATTGCATAACAATATTATATAATGTACTCATGACATGCAAGCCAGCCACGATACTTTTCATTTTATTGTTTACCTCTCTTTCCCGTTGTGTTTCATTTACTTTGATATCATGATTCTGCATAACACTACAATTGCATGATTGTGGCATTGCTAAAATGCCACTGCTGTTGATCAAGTACTAATGAACAGGATGGATGAAGATGCAGAACAGAATCTGGATGCAGATGCCCACCAAATTTGGACTATCATTTAAAAAAAGTCCTCTAAAAAGATGTAGTGTTTAGAGATGCATGTCTACAAAGTATATCAAAAAAGGAAATACATAGATCGCTCTGAAATCTATCACCCTTTTGCATATGCACAGATCATTCTGAAAGTAATGCCTCCTATTTATTTCCACGGAAACTACAACAGATACAAAGAACACAATAAAATTGTCACCTCCTAAACACTATTTTTCAACACAGTCACCCTTATTATTTATGCATTTTTTGCCAGTAATGAATAAGTCTGCGTGCCACACATAAAAATCTGCACCAGTGAAGGTAACACACTGTTGTTTTCACCAGTGTTGAAACATGCCAGCCACCACTTCTCTATGCTCACATCCACTTTTTCATCTCCAGAAGCATTCAGCAAGTGTAGCTGATGGGTTCAATTTTCTGCATAGAGGAATTCAATGTCACACCTTTGCTTCCCATACACTTCCATGTCAGATGCCATTCTGTCAGACCGCCCTTCAGCTGTCATCTGTCACACCGCAACAAAACAAAACAGAATATTGGTAGAAGGGTTCAACCCCTACTGCCATACCACCAACATTTGCCTATGACATCGTGAGCCAAGATCATAAAATAGGAGGCATTACTTTTGGAGAAGCCCTTGTAATATTTCTTAATATTTTCAAAGAACCGTATTTCTCTTTTAGTAGATCATGCCAGTTTCTCCTGTATGGGCCAATTGGGGTCATTAAACATCAATGAGCCCCTGAGTCTTTTTCAAAGACAATGACATCATAGGCTTCATCAGGGAATTTGTTCTTCTTCTGTACAAGATCTTCAGGGAAAGGGACATAAATGAACAACAAAAAAAACATAATCACTGCTTTTACTGTTGCTTTTTTCATCATAACAATTCAATTTATATAAATTCCACTATGCCTGCTGAAAGCATAAACATATACTTGTTACATTTTGACATTCTCTTTGTCAAAAAATGTTTAAAATATTCTCCATTAAAAATATTACCCAGGACTGGAATAGAAACTCAGGGACAAAGTGAGTGTTAACAAAGTAAATTTGCCTCGAAAAGCTTCTCAGAAATTATGGGAAAATATTTCTCAAGTACCTGTGGGGATTATAGACTATATTTTCAGAAGTGACTTGAGAACTAAGGTTCAGATTTTCAAAAGTATCTGGGCATTTAACTCACATTTTAATTTAAGAGAGTTAGACCCCAAAACACCTACAAAGATCTAGAATTTAGGATGAAAAGCCTTACTGAAAGTCAAGGGGATTTGGTTTATCAAAGGCCAGATTTTTTCAAAAGAATTTTGGAATTTAGAAACAGGGATAGATGCCTAGCTGATTTTTTTTCAGCATAAAGGGAAGAAAGGTTAAGTCCATAACACTCACCAAGATTACTGTAATCTTTGAAAGTGCTAGATACACTTCTGCATTTAAATACCTCCAAAAGTCTTTTCTTGAATTGTTTTTGAAAGTGTGGCTTTATCATCTGAGTGACTTAACTTGTTCTTAATTCTTGACCTCACAAAGACTTCCATGGATGTACTTCACTCAAATAATTTTGTCTTATGACCTTAATGGAAGCAGACAGGATTAGATTAGAAAATCTTATTTTAAAAATGTTTACTTGATATTTTGATCAAAAAATTCATAAACGATAATAAATGACTAAGAGATGAAAATTACAGTTTCATTCTGTTATAATCACATTTTGTAGAGCTCTTCTAGACTCTGAGCATGTTCAGCTTCAAAAGTTCATCCTGTAAATGCTGAGCAGCCCACAGCACAAGCTCATATGTATGAAGTCATATTGTTACTGGTGCTAGAATGAATAATTTACTTTCACTGCATTTATCACAGTTGGGAAGAAGATGAGGGTTAGAATGAAAAAAAGTAAGTTGCAGCACATCACAAACCTGGCAAAATGCAGTTTTGGATTTTGATTTCTGAGGATTGAAAATTTCTGTCTGATTGCACCCCTCATGAATATCTGCAGCTCAGGTGTTTTTAGCCTCTGGTATTTTTTATTCTTGTTTTTATAATTCACTCATATAATTATCTTCTAAGTAACAGTCATCAGTATTCAGCTTTTAAAATGAATCCCATCTTTGGTACTGAAAATATATATAAATTCCTTCCCGAGTCACATTTGATTTTTTTTCCCTGTGATAACTGGCTTCTGAACACTGTATGATCGTAAGCTTTGTCATGAGATCCTGAGATATAAAGAACAACAGGTTACCTCATAATCTCTTCTTGTTAATGCTTGTTCTGGAGTGCACCTGCTGTCTTTAAAAGGGATTGGAGTGACCCAAGATTAAGAAGTCTCCCTACAACAATTACTGTTCTTATCACTGGAGAATACTCATACCAATGTGACATCTTTCTGATGGTTTCAAATTCACAGACACAGGGAGATAAGAGTCAAAGAATCACACAGTATGCAAATGTAAAACATCAGACTGGTCCAATAAGGTACCATTTTGGTGAATAGTAACACTATCAAATTAATTCATTTCCATCTGCAAAGCACATATTAGGAAGAAACAACCTGAGATTTAATTTAAAGAAATTTTAAACTGTAAAAATCCTTTCAATAATATTTCAAGTTTATCTTTACTTCACAAATGACATAGTGAGTGTCAAGGCGCTAAATTAATTACCCAATGTAACACTGACAATTTCTCAGAGAGGGTATTAAAACTCATAAATACTATCATCTATATCAAAGAATTACAGAATTGCAAGTGTTTGAAGGGACCTCAAAAGATCATCGAGTCCAATCCCCCTGCTAAAGAAGATGCCCTACAATAGGTCGCACAGGTATGCATCCAGACTGAGCAATCAGTTCCAGTGCATTGTCACCCTTACCTTAAAGAAGTTCTTCTGAATGTTTGCATGGAACTCCCTGTGATCAAGTTTTAGGCCAAATATATGCCTTGATATCACATTGACTTAAAGGACGGGAATAAATAGATCTGGTCTCATATAAACAAAAGATCTGCTACCATGACAACTATCAGTATCTCTCATATAACTCCTCAAAATATTTTTCAAAACCTGCTTAACCGTTGTGCTCCCATTCCTGTTAACGTTCATTGACTGCATTTGTGCAATGCTGATTTTTTGAAATATTGTCAAAAGTCATCAATATGTTGAAAATTTAAGTGAAAAGCTGAAATTATCAACAAGTGGTACTCACTGACTGAAAGCATACTTTCTTCTTTTCAACAGTCTAAGCACAAATATTATAACATGGACTATAATGTTATTTCTTCCCTTTCCCCGTTCCTATCAGTTTCATTTAGAACACAAATATCAAATATTATTAACTAAATGTCTGATTTAGTCATCTTTCATATTAAATGAGAAAGTGAATCAGCTTGGAATCTTTCTTTGTCCAGTCTTAAGGCATTTTGAGGTCTCCAGATGGCCAGCCATCTAGATAACTTCAGTAATGTGTGAACCATCAAACTCATTTAAATGCTACCTGAACTAAAGTTGAACTGATTTCATTGCATTTAGTCAAACAAAAAAAGAGATATGAAATAGATAGAATACAATAGCTCAGTTGGAAAAGACCCATAAAGTTCATCCAGTCCAACTGACAGACTTCATCAGGGCTGACCAAAAGTTAGGGCACTGGTCAAATGCCTTCCAAACACTGCAGGCATGGGTCATCATTCACCTTGCTAGAAAGCCTGTTCTGGTATTTGACTACCCTCGCCTTTTTCCTAATATCCAGTCTGACCCTCCTCCAGTTCACATCTACGCTGTTCTTAATCACCCTGCTCATCTGAGGTAGCAGAGCCTGGCACCTTCCCTTGCTACCCCTTTTGAGGGAGCTGATGAGAGTAGTGAGGTCAGCTCTAAACCTCTTATTCTCCAGACTAGATTAGGCCCTCAGAATCTTCTCATAGCATATGCCTTCCAGCCCTCCCCTGGATGCTTACATTGACCTGGATGCTTTCATTTCATGCTCATATTTTGGAGCTCACACATGCACACAATATTCAAGGCAGGGCTGCATCAACACTAAATATAGTGGGGGAATCACCCATTGACTGTCTGGCTAAGCTGTGTTTAGGAAATACCTCAGTGCAGTTTGCACCTTGGCTGCCAGGGCACGCTACTGCCCCACACTGAGCCATCAACTGCACTCCCAAGCCCCTCTGCTGAGCTGCTCTCCAGCCACACATCTCCCAAAAAGTAGTGAAACTCACAGATTGGTTAGAAATGGAAATTAATAATTTTAAATCAGATGCAAATTGTAGGTTTGCCAGAAGGAAAAAGTAACAGAAGGCAACTGTAACAGTGAATGGATAATTTAAAGGGTAATTGAAGATTGTCATCCTGGATACTAGGTGATGGAAAGCCAAGATGTCAGTTTGCTGCAGCTGAGGAAAGTTTTAAGCTGAGAAGGTGAAATTATTATCTGAGGTCATTTCACATTTTCTTGGCTATGTTTAGGATTCCTCCAGTGGAAAAGAATAAGTTCACTGTGTATAAACTCTCTATTTATAAATTCATTAGAATATTTTTGTTTTTGTGCCAATAGCAAAACTTGAAGGAGAATCTCATTCTGTCTTTAGACTATATTGTGCATAGCTTTCTTCCTTAGCTTTCTTCCTGACTGTAGAACACCTGAAATCCATGTACTGTATCCATAGTGGTAGAAAAAATGTACAACCAACAACCAAATTAATTAATAAGCTGTGACATGTTGTCCAAACAAAGAAGGTTAAGTATTAACTTCATTGTGTTCTATGTGTCTGATGAATGTTTCCAGCACCACCTAAACTGCAGCAGCTACATTGTGAACTTAGGTATATATGGTGATCCACTAGAAGAGATAAAATGAGGTTGATGTCTATTTTTCAGGATTGGACACAGAAATCCAGGCTGCTCCAGTGATCCACATATCAATGATTACACAGCAAACCACACCAGCTCCTTCACAGCTTGCTCAGTCTGTTGTGTCACTTTGTAGTTAAAAAGCCTTTAATCTTCTGGCTGACATAGGCACAATGAGTCTACAGACCAAAATTTCATACACTATTTGGATGAAAGCTAATTACTGCCTGTTACTCTAGGTGCTTTCCTGTGAGCTGAATAAAGTGGAAAAATCATCACATGCACTAATCTTACTGTTTCATGCTTTGTGCTATGAACTTCACCCATGAAAATATTAAAACAAAAATAAAGCTATTTCTATGTTTCAAGAGTATAAAGGACTGCCAGATAATCATAAAATAGTGCTGGTCAAGATGTATCCTACAATATATATGCTTAACTTACTCCATATTAAATTTCTGTTTGCCAGGTTCCCAGCTATGGCCATAGTTTTACAATTGTTTCCAGTGACAAATTCATTCTCACATCTGTGCAACAGTCCTTAAAATAGGGCTCTGTGATACCAAAAATGTGATCACTAAAGGCAACTAGTGCACAAAGCTTTATTTCATTGTCTAACTCTTGAACTCCAATGAGACTGTTGACAATGTGCAAAGTGAAAAACACATCTGACATTACTTCAGAGTAATGCCACTAAGACCATTATAATTTGAACAGCAAACAAAGATTAGCCTAGATGAAAACTGATGTTGATTGAGTATAATAGATCATACAGAAGGAAGCAAACACAAGAAAACCAGGAAAAGCATCAATAAACTCAAAGGATATGAACATGTGTAGAGCATGCTTTACCAGGAGAGAAACAATGTTAAATAAGGCAAGAGGTAATGTACTTCACAATTCAATAATCAGCAGAAAACCATGAAGTAATAAAGAAAAGGCTATCTCCCAAAAGTTGTACTTGTAATGTTCAAGCCAGATTCACACATATATTAAAAAAAAAAAAAAAAAAGACAAATCAAACATTTGAACAATAAAAAGCCTTTTCATAATCAGAGAATGGCATAAGAAATCTTATTAATGAAACAGTTACAGTGTCTTCTGTCACAATATCATTTGATGACAAATTATGTTTCAAGGTGAGAGCCAAGTCAGTTGAGATTCTTATTCTGAATTACCCCATAGAAATCTATCTTTATTACTCCCCCATCTCTCTCTTTCACATATAGTCAGGAGAGTAGACCATGATGAGTTAGTTGAGAGCAAATGAAGTCAAGTCATTTTTCACGACTTCTTTCCTATGTAACAGATTTTATTGTATTTTTTTTTCTCTTTGTATTTTGGAAAGGTGCAAGTCTTTCAGCACATTATTTCAGGAAAATGTTTCTACCTCAAAATTTTCTATGTTCTGAATGCTACAACAACAATGGTTTTCAGCATTTGTTATCAAGCTTCCTTATTCTATATTCCAAATAGTCTGTCAACAGTTACTTTAAACTCCTTGTGCACACAATAAACCCTTTGCATGTCCATGCTGTTTCTCCCCGGTTTCAGTTCTCATTGCTGAACTTGACAAACAGGATTGAAAACAAGAATGCAATTAAGCCACTCTATAAGTCCACCATGTGCCTACGTCACTCTGTCTCAGGAGGAACAGTACTTCTATATGAGAAGACACCAAAACCGTTAGGAGTCTCCAACTAGAACTCTATTTCAAAGCCTGGGTTACTCTGGATTTGCAATGATTTTCATCCTTTCTCCTTTGGCACAAAGTGCCAGCACACTCCTAGGCTGCTAAGCAGCTGGAGTTCTTGGTCTGGCCCATGACAGCTCCCACCTGTTATAGAGATGCAGGTAGTCTCTAGATAAGAGCAGAAGCTTGCTCTTCTTTTATCACATTGCCTCCGACCATGCCCTGAGCTTTAATTTTGAGGCCAAGGCCAATGACATTTTAGTGGACCCCTGGCTATTCTAAACTACATCTAGTCTGAGAGTACTGTAATTCAGGCAGGAAACTTTAATGCAAGATTTGGTCACAATGACCATCAATTACTCTTAACCACAACCAAAATTCACCCCAGGAGTCTGCCGTCTTAAACTTGTTTCCATCAGATTTAGCCTAGTCCAGTTACAATAAAGCCCTCCTCCCTCATGGTCCACGAGAAATAGGATGATTTTTGTGGAAGAGAATATATATGCAAAACACCTGTGCTCCTGCTACCATCAGCAGACTGTGGTAGGATATTTTTAAGATACACATAATTCTGGCTTAGTTCCACAAAATGAATGGTATAACTGTCTCAATTTAATTACCACCCCATGAAGCAATCTGACAGACCCAATGCAGTGCTTAGTAAGCATTTTACCTCAGACAGCTTGAAGATGTATTGTAGCACTGAAATTACAGTACGTAGCATGACTTGTTCTGTCATCCCACTTTGGGAATGCAGCATTCTTGTCTCTATAATGAGCTGTCTGATATTCATCCATTTCACCTGTCGCAAACAGGAGTAAAATGTAAGTAACCATAAGTTGGCATATTAGTTGAACGCAAACTAAAATATTCATTTTCTTGGCAGAATCTTTTAGATTCTTTAAACTACCTAGATAAGTCCAAAATATAATTTACTTACATTTACATTTTGGAAAACATTTTGTATTTACTAAATAAAAAATAGTTAAAAAAAAATAATCCTGTTCCTATTTTCCCTATCTTCCTCCTTGCAAGAAATATGCCAGGAAAACACTTGCAACTATATGTAGCATAAGGATAAAATATGTGTTATTTATGACCTATTTGTGAGAAAAAGTTTTCTGCTCTTAATTCAAAAAACAAGTAGGGAAAATATTGTAAATATTGTATTGAAAACAGCTCAAAAAAAAGAAAAAAAACTAGGACACTTTATAAAAAGCCTACACTAATGCAATTCAGTAATGACTTTTTTAATAAATAGATTCATACTGGAAAATATACACTGCACACTATTGCAAGTATAGTGAAATGATGTACCTTTATTAAAAACACAAAACAAGTGAACCAGTTTGTTTCCAGAACAAGAAAGACTGAAACTTATTTATTCATGTATAATCTTACATGGAAAATTGAGTAGCTTTATTTTCTTTTTAATTACATCATTATATCAAAATCAGGCTCTGCCACCTTTCCTCTGGCTAAACAATTTTAAGGTGTTTGTAAAAGGAATAAAGCCCAAGCTAAGTTTCAAAACGCATCACAAAAATGTTCACACCTATGAGATGTCTCAGCTAGAGTACACAAAAAACAGTGAAGTTTCATTGAGTTAATTACTGACTAAATACAACTCTGATCTCCTGCTCCTGTAATAGAAGAAGATTCAGAGGGGAAATGAACAATGTCTATGAATATGTATTATCTTTTCAGTGGCACATGGTGATAGAACAAGGGGAAATGGTCACAAACTGAGGCACAGGAAATTCCGCACAAATGTGAGTGGGAACTTCTTCACAGTGCAGGTGACGGAGCACTGGAACAGGCTGCACAGAACATTGTGGAGTCTCCGTCTCTGGAGACATTCAAGACCTGCCTGGACACCTACCTGTGCAGCCTTGTCTAGGGAGCTGCTTTGGCAGGGCGGTTGAACTCAATGACCTCTAAAGGTCCCTTCCAACCACTACAATTCTGTGATTCTGTGATTCTTTGAGTTAGGTGTCATAGAACAAATCCTGCTCAGTGCCATCTCAGAAGTCATAAATCATGGAATGCAGAAAAATAATAATCCAAATTACCCATGAAAATAAAACAAACAAACAAACAAACAAACCCATAACTCTTTAAAATAGACATAGCATAAATAAGTAAAGCAAATGAACTATAAAGTATTTCTTTCAGTTCTCTGCAGTAAGGAAGAGTCCTTGCAGGAAACACAAATAAAAAGAAGTTTCAGGTACTATTAGAAACCTTGGAGTCCATCTCATAGAAGATGGAGCTGTGCACTATCTGTAATAATATTATTTTCTATGATCTTGAAGTTATTTTAAAATTTAGGCTTGAAAAATATTAATAACCAACAGTATACCATCAGTTCAGTACACAGAGCCATAGTGTGATACACTCGTTCATGTTTAGCCTTCCATTTTCTGTACATTGTTTTTATGTTTGGTTAAGTCACCTCCAGTCCTTGTAATTACTTGGGAAGAAGGGATCACATAATCAAACTTGTGCAGGTCATACAAAAACAAAATTTTCTAAGGCTGTGTACTTAGCAGCTTTCGAAGAACAAGTCTCCCTTGAGGCAATGAGGTTAATAATTTAAAAGCCAAAAGAGAAAAAAGAAAAGTATACACTTTTGATGACAAGCATGGTACGCAATTAACACTGTATGGCTGTTATCCATTATTTTGAGTACAAATTTTTTTCCAGACTTTATTTTTTTCCCCTCACACTGACAGCACACACAGCATACCTCTCTTTCTTTTAAAAATAGAAGTGACAGGTTTTTTAAAAAAATAAGTATCTCAGGATTTAGATAGCATTTCCCAAACACTATTACTTGAAAGCAAGAGTTTTCACTCTCAAAGAGGCATAGTGTCCAAAAAGAAACAATACTCTGAACAAAGATGAAAAATTGTAGATTACTTTCACAGGCTCTTATTCTACAATGGGGAAAATATCCACACTCAAGCTAGGCTTCTTTGAAAAGAATATTTTCCTTTTATACAGAGATAAAAAGCAAAGCTTTCAGGTCAGAGGCTATAGGGGAAAAGAGCTAATGTCTCTCTATGCTTTGATGTTACAAGTAGTCCCTCGTTACAGAAGCGTATTAAAGCCACTAGTAAACTGAGCCAGCATATTTAATAGCCACTCACTGTATGGGTGGTATATGGATTATTCTGTACATAACACAGCAAGAAAAGCTTATGTGCATTGTGAACAATACACAAACCTTTATTTTATCATGTTAACATTAAACCATGGAATAGCTAAAAGGTAATACGTGATTTATAGATCCCATAGGAAGACCTCTCTTTATAAATGTATCAGAAACAATGATAGCAAACCAGGATTAAGTGTTCATCTCACAGTGAAATACAGCACATGTAATGGATTTCATACTTGTGTATAACATCTGAAAACAACAACTTTCAGTCAATTGAGAACTAAATACAACAGTGATGATTAACAGCATATGGTTTCTCTGTAGCTTTTGAAAATCAAGGACTGCAGACTGTATAAACTACCTGAAAACAACATGGTATAAATCAGCTGCCTTTCACAAATTATTAGGAGCAACAGGTGAGGGGATTAATTCACTAACAGTTAACCCACCTTTTGAAACACTATCTTAAAATTCAGGAGATGTTAGAAAGATGTTTATGAAGATTATCTTAAAAAACGAGTCCAACACATTAAACGCTTTTTTGACTATTTTATGTAGCACTGAGTTGTATAATAGTCTGAGATGCCCTTAGAAAAAGTAATGAATCCTTTTTAACTTACATTTTACAGATCTACGTAAACTGAGATTTGCTAGGCATACTGATCCTCAAATTCAGTATATTTATATACCCTCCACCAGACCTGTACAGAAAAGAAAACATGATTTCTAACTGGGCTTGTGTAATCCAGAAAATTATTATGTTTGGATATTAGTGAAATACTAATTGCTGACTGAGAGCAACGATTTTCTAATTTGCATAAATGCTACTTAGTTACCCTGTAGTTTGAGCACTGCTTAGTACACAGTGAAACAGACAGACAGTACACCATCTCAAGCAATCAGAAAGTTGAAATCCAATTATTCAACATTAGAAACAGAAACAGATACACTGTGATAACCTCTCCTGACAGAAAAACGTACGGGTACTTTAGTAACAACACCAGATTTCAGCCAGAAGTGAGCCAGTGCATGAAGGGGAACAAAGGTTGTGAAGGATTTGCAGTAGGGAGCTTCTGAAGGAAAGATGGAATGGGTTCAGAAGAAACAGAACAGCAGAAAGGCTGGAAATGAGATAGCGAAAAAAAAATAGGATTTCAGATGAAAGCTAAGAAAAAGAAAAAATAAACTGCTTGTGAGAGGCGGAGAGATGATACTGAAAGAAGACAGTAAGAAAATATAAAATAAGGAATCTTAAATACAGGGAAAACTAAGGGAAACACAAGACTGATTGAATGATTCCCAGTACAACAGCAAAGAAGCAAATCATTCTCCCTGCACGTTCAGGTACCTGCCATAAAATGTCCAGAAGTATTTGAGTCTGATTATTCTATTCCAGATTGAGTATTCAGCTTTATATACATACATACATACATATATATATATATATATATATCTTTAATCAATGTACTTAAGGTGAATGATTCACTGGAAATCTTGGGGAACACGTCTTTCTTTTCTGCACGGTTTCTCCATTGTTAAGATATGTTTGAACTGTGAACATCGGCTTCATGAGGCTGTGAAATCAGCCTATCCCTTCGCTGGAAGAAACATGCCCAAAAGCAGAGCTGTTGGCAGGGAACCCATCCTCCCTCATTCCAGCTGCAAAGCCACGGCACTAACTGTGGCAGCTGTATTTATCAGAGGATCTCTTCAAGTACCTAAGAGATTTTTTTTTTTTTTAAGTAATAATAATAATTTCTTAGAAAATGCAGAAGTTCATTTTACTACTCTCAAATGATTGATTGTGCCACACGTGACTGTCCATGTTCTGCTTTCTCTTTCAGCAACTATTTTTCAGATTGGAAAGCTTTAGATCTTTCCAGATGTTTGAAGGTTACTTTTTTGGTAACATACCTAAGAAACATTTAAAACCTCTCTAGTCTGGTCTGCTATTTCTTTGTCCTACATGTGCACCAATTTTGCTTCACTACTTTAGTGGTGGGCTCTCCAAATCTATCATCTTTTTGCATGTAAATAGGTTGCTCTGAAAGTAATGCCTCCTATTTATGTCCATGGAAACTACAACAGATACAAATAACACAAAACAGTATTTGATAAAGTAAATTCTCACCCACTAAACGCTATTTTTCAGTATAGTCACCACCATTAGCTATGCATTTTCACCAGTGATGATCAAGAGTTTGCATACCGAGCTCATAAAAGTCTGCACCAGTGGAGGTGACCCACTCTTTCACAGCTGCTATGACAGCATCATTACCAGGAAAATGTTGCCCATGCATCATGCATCAGCCATAATAGATGGAAGTTCAAAGATACCAAATCTGGACTAAATCCTGGGTGTAGCAGGACGTTCCAGTCAAGACTGACAACATGCTCAGTGGTCTTTGAACTGATATGTGGCCCAGCATTACTGTGTTGCAAGAGAAAGGTTGTCATCTTCTCTGGCTTAATCTGCAAGATGAGCCTTCAGCTTAGCCAGTGTTGTAATGCAGTGGTCATAGCTGACCACTGATGATCCAAGGAAACCCAGAAAGATCACCGTTTTCCTACCACAAAAGACAGTTCACATCTGCAGAGGGGTGCATCTTGAATTTTTTCTTAGATGGGGAATTCACATGTCACCACATCTTGGGCTGCTGTTTTGTCTCCAGCTCATAGTGGTGACACTATGTCTCAACAGTGATAATGATGTGATCCAGAAAACTCATCTTCAGTACTGTTTTGGTTCAATAGGTCCTCACAAACATGAATATTTTTTCTGTTCCTGAGTATTCACAAGACCCAACCACAGCCTCATTGTGCTCACATCCACTGTTTGGCCTCTAGAAACATTGAGAAACTGTTGATGAATGTGAATGGGTGCATTTTTTACTGCGGGGTGGACACACCTTTGTTTCATACACACTTCCATGTCAGATGCTATGATGTCAGGCAGCCCCTCTACTGCCATCTATCACATAGTAACAGCATTTAATGGGATATTGGTGGGAAGGTTCAACCTCTACTGCCATGCCACCAACATTTGCCTCTGACACTGTGGGTCAACAAAAGAAAATAGGAGCCCTTACTTTCACATCAGCCATCATAACTTTACCCCATCTAAATGGCAATACTTACTAGATGAAATTTTCTCCCCTTTCATTTGGGGATGTCCACTCTGGACCCTAGTCTAGCTTTCCAAACTGGACCAGTAGGAACTGGTGCATCCTTCCAGGTGGTAAGAGTGATTTTAGTAAGTAACTTGTGGCATTGTAGGATTGAGCCTATGTTAGCAGTAGGAGCCCCCAGCTGGCTGGTCTGCTTCCCTTCCAATAATGCTCCTTCTTTTTTTTTTTTTTCCTTTTTAATCTTATTCGTGATCTGTGAACTGTTGGGAACAAAGAACATACAGTGTGTGTGTTTGGAAAGTAACACAAGAGAAGGCTTTGCTGCTAATAAGCAATGGTGATAAGAATTTTCTTTAGTAATCTATGTGATTTATAAACACTATAATACTACCATGTGTTCAAAAAGAACAAGGTCACTACTGAGAAAAAAAAAACGAACTGTTATTCTTAAAAGACAAAAGTCAGGAGATGTAAAAGGGCATACATCATTTCCCTCTGAAATTGTATGATAAAATGACAGCAAAAATCAGCTTAGAAGCAACACGTGAACTAGCCTTCTGTGCCTCCTGCTCTCTTCCTTCCAAGACTAAATGGATCTGTGTCTCTCTTTTGTCACATTGTTGTAACTTTCATTCAGTCTCCCCACTTCACCTTGACCGCATCTGAACAGTGACAATATGTTTCTTGTTCTTCTCACTTTTCCCAGCAAGGATCACTGACAGCCTCTTACTTTGTATTTCTCGGCTTTTCAGGCAGTGATTTTTTTCCCTTGTTTCCCCCCAGCCATCATCACTGCTATTTGGAGAGAACTCGATTTAATTTCCATTTTAAATGTGAAATGTTTGAATTAGCACATAATGTCTCCCAGTGCAGAAAAAAAAGAACGAGTTGGTCTTTAAAGAAGAAGCAAAAAAAAAAACTTATTTTTTGCAAAACAAAAAATGAAAAGCTGCAGAATAACTTAAATCATTTTGTACTGCACATAAAACTTGAAAATAATGAGAGCTCTTCAATTTAGAAATGATTGGGGTTCTAGGCATATGAATCAGAGAGAGCTGTAAAATTATTAGAACACTACAGCATCTTTCCTAAGCATTTCAATTCAGAGGTGATCAAAGATTCTGGACTTGCAGAGCAATTTACTTGGCATTTGCAGGAAAGCCTCACTCTTTCAAACTGAAGCACTCTTAACAATATGAAGAACTCCAATAATTTTAAATTGATGTATACCATACATGCCTAGAAATCCAATTTACTCTTTAAATAAAAACATTATAACTTCAGAAGTATGAAAGGCCCACCCACAACATAATAGCAATCTAGCCTTTCCAATTCACATGTCAATTCAGTATAGCTGTTATTTCTCCCAGGCAGGGTTTTTCTGGCATGAGGAATTGCTGAAAACATTAGAGAAGAGCATTTATTTCTTTTAACCCTATCCTTCAGGCTTGCTTTCTGATTATCTATGAATTTCTTCCCCAAACCAGTGATCTTCTGGACAGACTCAGGCTGAAAGTTGATTTGCAAGATATAAGGGGTATTTCTCAAACATGGCAGAATAAAACCTGTAGACAATGTTTACGCCATATTAAATATGCAAAATATACTCAACAAAAAAGTTAATTTAGCTGAGTTTAACTTTCTAAATAAGTATATATATTCTGACTGGAAACATAAAGTATGTTGAAATCTAAAACCATATCGATAGAGCAGGAAAATAAAATTAGATCTAAATTTTTTAAAATTGCATCTCAAATATATGAAACTTGTAGAAATGTTGAATTGAACTTCCCTGAATGGTCTTCAGTTCCTCTAAGGCCTCCAATGAGAGCTGGCATTCTGTGTAAAACAGTCTCTTGTCACCAGCCTAGATACCAAGCACCAGACAACCACCTTCCAGTCATACTGGCCATACCTGTAGCCCACAAGGCCTGTAAGTGACCACAAGGGGATCTGCTCTCTGTAGAAACTGAGGTTTTCTTTCCCCCATTAACACTGATGCAGGAGTGTGCCTCTGGGATACAGCACAAAATTAAGTACATGCAGACGACACTGTTGATGATTGGTGCACCAGACTGAAGTAGTAGCAGGAAAGCCATCAGTCTAGGTGACCATAAATCTCTCCCATGAGCTTGAAAAATTAAACAGTTTTTCTTAATGCAAGAGATGCAAGATGGATGAAAAAGCCCAAACAGCAAAATCCATTATTGTCAAAAGTTGGAGAGATTTCCTGCCGTTACTTTAGATTGTATCACCTGTAACTACTTTCTTTGCCTCAGTATTCACTGGTGGCCAGGCTCCCCACATCTGCCAGGATCCTGAACCTGTAGGTGTGGGTGAGAGGAGTGGATTCTGTTCCATTATAACAGTGGAACAATTCCAAGACCTCCTCATGAAACTGAATGTAAGTCCATGTGACTGGATAATATGCATCCAAGGGTTCTAGAGAGATGGCTGATGTGGTTGCTAAGCTGCTCTCCATCATATTAGAAAAATCATGGCTGTCAGATGAAATTCTCAGTGACTGGAAAAAGGGAAACATTACACCCATTTTTAAGGGAAAAAGGATGACCTGGGAACAACTACAGGCCGGTGAGCCTCACCTCTGTGCCTGGGAAAATCATGGAGCAGATCCTCCAGGTTAACATATTAAGGCACATGCGAGACAGAGGTGGTCTGAGACAGCCAGTATGGCTTCATCAAAGGCAGATCTTGCCGGATCAATCTGGTGGCCTTCTATGATGGAGTGACGGTATCAGTGGACAGGGGAAGGGTGACGGATGTCATCTACCTGGACTTCTGCAAGGCCATGATCCCCCACCACATCCTTCTCTCTAAATTGGAGATAAATGGATTTGAAAAGTGGATTGTTTGATGGATTAAGAACTGGTTGGCTGCTTGCAGCCAAAGGGTTGTGATCAATGGTTCTGTAGAGGCCAGTCACGAGTGGTGTCCCACAAGGGTCAGCCTTGGGAATGGTGCTTTTCAACATTTTCATCAATGACATAGATGATGGAATCGAGTGCATCCTCAGCAAATTTGTGGATGACACCAAGCTGAGCAGTGCAGTCGATACAATGGAGGGAAGTGAAAACATCCAGAGTGACCTGGACAGGATGGAGAGGTGGGCCCATGTGAACCTAAAGAGGTTCTGCACTTGGGCTGAGGCAATCTCAGGTACTTATACAGACTGGGGAAAGAAATCCTGGAGAGCAGCCCTTTGGAAAAAGACTTGGGGGTCCTGGTGGACAAGAAGCTGGACATGACCCAGCAGTGGACGCTTGCAGTCTGGAGGGCCAACTATATACTGGACTGCATTAAAAAGGGATTGGGAGGTGATAGTCCCTCTCTACTCAGCTCTTGAGAGGCCCTATCTAGAGTACTGCATCCAGGCCTGGAGCCCTCAGCACAAGAAAGACACAGAGCTCTTGGAATGGTTCCAGAGGAGGGCCGCTAAAATGATCAGAGGGCTGGAGCACCACTCCTGTGAGGAAAGGTTGAGAAAACTGGGCTTGTTTAGCTTGGAGAAGAGAAGGCTCCAGGAAGACCTTATTGTGGCCCTCCGATACTTGAAGGGAGCGTATAAACAGGAGGGGGAATGACTGTTTTACATGGGTTGATAGTGATAGGACAAGGGGGAATGGTTTTAAACTAAGACAGAAGAGATTTAGTTTAGATGTTCAGAGGAAATTTTTCACTCAGAAAGTGGTGACGCACTGGAACAAGTTTCCCAGAGAGGTTGTGGATGCCCCATCCCTGGAGGCATTCAAGGCAAGGCTGGATGGGGCTCTGGGCAGTCTGGTCTAGTGGCTGGCAACCCTACCCACAGCAGAAGGGTTGAAACTAGATGATCATTGAGATTATTTTTCAACCCAGGCCATTCTATGATTCTGTGATTCTATGAATCTTCAAAGTGCAACATGCTAAAATAATTTTAATTGGATGGGAACTTCTGAACATTATTTGCTGTGACTCCTACCCCAACAGAGGACCAGCAGAGATCAGGATGCTTGGTATTCTGTACATCTGAATATCTCCAAGGATGCAGTTTTATAAATTAAAAAAGTTTATTTATGATGTTTTTCTTTTAAACTACTGATATTTGTTTGCATCACTATTCTAAAATTAATAAATTTTGGATTTCCTATCTGAGAAGTTGATACGCATACCTGCTTCTAAGAAAATATCTGTGCTATATTAATAAGTTATAAACTAATGCAATGGCCCTTGAATGGTCTACTATTGGAGCTTATTTGATCTATAATTATCCTGTTTTCTTCCCCACAGGGTGAAGCTTAGCCTCAGGACTTAGTGGAAGCGTGACTTAGTGTAAAGTTCCTGGAGATTCCAGTGTCTACAAAATCTGACAAAATGTCACAGAAAAAAAAGTATTAGTAAATTTCTACTCTGAACTATGGCAGACTTGCTGTCAGATAGCAAAAGTGCTTCCAAGTATCCATCATACTGTTCTCAGGCTTAGGAAATTAGTTTAGCCCCTTGTGGAGGCTGACACCATTTAATAGAGGATGAAGTTTAAAATATACATTCCCTTTACTTGAAAATAGGAAATGACACTAAAACTCACCAGAATCTATTAAATAATGTAAACTGAACTATCTGTAAATAGACAATTTTATGACATAGCTCAAGGACCAAGCCACAAAAGTTGGACACAAAATGCCATATTTCACGTACATAGCATTTTCTCTGAGATTTGATCTGCCTTCCCCACATTTAGTTTGTAGGAATTCTGCAAACAAATTTTGTTTAGAAATATTAGAAGAGAAACATTTACTAGGTCCTCCAAATGAAAGTTGTCAGTATGTTTAACATGTCTATATGTTCCAAAAGAGGAGAGACATTACAAACAAGCATATATCCAGTTCCTTTATTCTTCACAATTTTAACTGCAGTCTTAAATAACATTTAAATATATATAAAATCTTCATTTTATTTGGGGAAAAAAGTATTTTTGGCTTAGTATCACCTTTAACTTTCAAGCTCAACTATGGAGACAAAATGTGTAGGAGATTAATTAGTTCTCATCTTTCCTGAAGCTGTTTTGGGCAATGCTCTGTACGACAAGGTCATCTAAACAAATCAAATACATAGTTCACTGCAACTCTTGTGATAAAACTATTCTACAACGGAACGAAAAATTATTGCAATGGCATTACAGCTGTTTTGTGGAGAAGACTGATGCCTTGTTATTATGGAAAAAATAGATGTTCACAACACCACAGAAACCTATAAGTCTTAATCTCTATATTACCTTTTAGCTCTCCCTGATTTTTAAGATAATTGTTCTTCTTCGAGGAGTTCAATCGGGAGTTAAAATTTCCTTTATACACATAGCAGCTATCTGAAATCAGCTGCTTTAAGTCTTGCCAAGCCTCAGGCCAGGAAGAGAAAAAGGTAAATAATGTCAGAAAAGTGTCAAAGCTCAATAAGCTTTTCTAATAACTTAATAGATTTCCATTTAGGATTCACCTCAACCTCTTAACAGGTTTTAAGATCTAACCTGACTAATGTCCTAAAGTTTTAAAATGTGACAACATCTTTTTCAAAGTATCCTTTCTCAACACTAATTTGAGAAGACCTTTAATTAGGAGGGATGGTCTCATTTAGACAATTTACTGCTTTGGTTCTAAAATGCTTCTGTACAGGAAGAACAGAAAGAGCAGCCGGAAACAAGGAAAATATTCATCCAAGTAAAAAACAACAGTTATCAGTTGCTTTTGCTGCAATTTTCTCTAATAAGACTATTTTTTTCTCTTGGTTTGTGGTTTGTTTTCGTTGTCACCTAAACACAGTGGAAACAGTGCATTTTACACACGTCAGTAATTCAAAAATTCTGATATTTTTTAACTGAAGACTTCTTTGGTTGTGAAGAGCATCCATGAATAATTAAAATTTTGGTTCAGATACAATAGGTAATAGGAGTTTACAGCACACATTTAAAACAAAATATTGAAAAGCTGTAATAGGAATTATTTGCCTACTTACCTACTACTCAGTGTCCACTCTTCAATCACTCCTGAGGGAGAGTTAGTTTTGCATACTTGCTTATATTCTGTCAACAAAATGAGTATTGAGTACCCATTTCTCAGGCTTTCTTCCAGGACTTTAGAATAAGAGGCAAATGCAATTATGTTTCTTCAAGTTAAACTTTTCTTTATCTTAAGATACATATTCAAATTACAATACTTGTAAATATTCTCCCATATTAACATAGGTAAACTTGAGACCATCACACAAAGAAGTAACAAAATCTGCACCTGTTTTAGTCCTGAATCCCCAGCAAGAAATTTAAGGATCTATGCAAAGATATAAAAACGTATATGGGGAATTATTATTTAGATTCTTGAAGCAATGTATGAAGCAGCACACACTAGTGGCTATGATTTCTAATTTAAGTTTTTGTCCTGTATCATGGAGATAAATTCTAAACTGTAGGTGATACTTTGATATTTCCCTTCATATTAATTATAGGCAAAACAAACAAGAACTGAGAACATCTTTGTTGTTACTGTGAGAGAGAGGAAAAATAGTGAGTGTAGGACAGAGAATGCAGGAAAAAGGTATTTTTGTCAAGTTGCATGATTAATCTAAATGGACATTTATAATGAAAATTTCAAAATCAAAGGAGATGTTTAATAGATATTCTGTTAGCTAGAATACTGGACAGGGCACCCACCCCTTGAAGATGAGGCAGCAGATGGAAAATGATCTAATAGCTCTCACTGAGCATGGGAAATGAAAGATTTAAGATAAATAGTTTGGGAAACCCAGATCGGGCACTTTTACTACCATTAAAAAATGTCCCTTTAGACTATAATTCTTAAGGCACTTTTCCTGAGTTGAGATTCATGACGCAGCCACTGTTTAATGAGGTGCTGTTGGTGCACGTTTCCCAGTTTGCCTGTGCTTTTGCTCCTCCTGGATCCTTGGGTAGCTACTCAAATGCAGTAGAGCCTGCAACATCTGACATAGGTAGAAAATGATTATGTCCCATTGTTTATAAGCAATTGCTCTCAAAATACTCATGGGCAGGGTAGCAATGGGCTTTCTGTGTTTCTGACATCACATCTCTTTGTGAAACTACCAGGCTGGATGCTGACCTGGAGCATCTCGGTTAAAAAACAGTATACATATTTCCATTCTATTTGTTTTTGCAGAGGGATTTCTCTCCCCAGATTTTTGCTGTCTACATACTCCACAGAGAACTCAGCGTCCATTGACAGACTGAATACCATCACAGCTACGGAGTTTACCTCGGTTGACTATGGTTTGGTATCTAATGTCATTTGAAATATCGTGGAATATTCAAGATGCATCTGACATCTCAAAGATGACATAAAACATCTGCAAAGACTCACATACACAGTGCCTCTTTCCATGGCATCACAGACACTGCTAGACCCCATGGGAGGGCAGCTGAATCAGGCCTCTTACCAGAACAGTCCAATAATGTTCAGAGAACTCAGCTGACCAGGTGTGATACTTGCACTACTGTGAGCTAAATAGCTCTCCAAGTTCTAGTAACTCATACACCCACAAACATAATGGTAACTTAACATCAAGCATAATGTCAGTAGCAGCATTTGAAAACTAAATAATACGAGGTTTTTGGTAGCACAATTACAAAATGCATACACAGATTTCCTTCTCTGTGCAGTCATTATTCCGGAACCTTTAAAGTTTGCTATCATCAAA